>VWZT01003046.1:71136-146096 GCA_013397055.1 Pachycephala philippinensis
TTTTTTGGCTTTTAGAGATGACTCAGGTAGCTACTATACGTGTTCTCTTCTTTTTATGATTTATTTTCCTAATGCCAGCATAAGCTTTTTCAGTGCCTTCCTAAATATGGATACAGTTAAACCATAATGAGGTTTTAATATGGTAGTATTAAAGGGTAAGGCCCAACCCCTGGAAGAGAAGAGATTAAATGGATGTAGAAACACACAGCTGCACCCCTGTTCATGCTAGTAAGGGCAGCTAACATGATAGAGCATTCAAGCTCAACCAAGCCCTCAGCTTCAAAGTGCTTGGAGGTCTGTGCCCAGTAAATCTATCATTTCTGACACATGAGTGACAGAAATGGAGTTCCTGCAGTTTAACCACTTACTGCTTGTCAGCTTCACCGAGGTAAAGGCCACCCTCACTCTGTTAACTGAGAGAAAACATTACCTGACACCCCCAGGAAGCTCTGGGTGGCAACTGAAGCAGCTGAGGTTGATGGATACCACTCTTTTGGGACAAATGAAAGTCATCTCTCTGGAAGAAAGGGCAGCATAACTCTATGATGGGCTCAAAGGAGTCTCAAAGCTATCACAAAACTCCTCCCAAGTGCAAAGTGATTATCATCACAACTTCCCAGTGAAAGGGTAAAGAATTTTAACAGGTTTTGTAGCAAGCAAAGTCCAAAGAGACCAGCAGCCAAGCCTCTCTGACCTCCTATTTGTTGTCTAGCTTCTCTCAGGCTCCTTACAGACCATCCTAAAGGACTTAGTCACACAAATATTACATCCACTGAAAAAAATGTTGTGTCCCACAGGCAGAAATCAGGTGAGGTCACAAAGGGGTTTAACATCAAAGTACTTGTATTGACAGAGGACTGGTGACATGAAGAACCAAAAGAAAAACCACCACAAAACAAGAGGAAGATGTGTCCCCAGCAATGAATCCACATCTTCTCATCAAAGGAGCTGCCAGTCAGGAAAAATCTAAAATATCCCCAAACTGAAGAACTCCTTGCACACGTTTCTTCCTCTGGGAAGAGATGACACTGATCACAGGTGCTGTCCCAAAGCTCATTGCTTGGGAGAATCCTGGGACAGGCTCCACTGATGGCAAGGAACACACTGGAGAGATGAACACACACAGAAGAGATCCCCTGGATTGAATTGTGGGCCCAGCTGCTTTCCTGTGCTGCAGCACCTCACTGGGCTGCTATTCATGGATAGCATCTCCCAGGCTCAATCCCAGTTCCACTGGGATGCTTTCAAGGATAAATGACTTGGATTCTTCTGAGGGTAATTACGAGATCCCCAGGAGTAATAGTATTTTCCTGGAGGAGAGGTTTGCCATGTGAAAACAGACAAGAACATCCAAATTCATTTCATCCAGGTTTTCTTATTGTCCTCCATGGATGTTAGAGTGCTATTATTTTAGCAATTGTGCTGGTACAACATGGTAAAGCTGCTGAGAGAGCTCCCAAAAGCAGCAGTTGCCATTACAAAGGTGTCAGCATGTGCAATTTACACTTTATACACTCATTTTTATTACCGTTAAAGCAATTACCCCTGAAAGATTGTCCATCACTACTGCTTAATAATTTAACCATCGATTTGATCCTCAGCAGAACTGGCACCCAGCATCAGGCACATTATTGCCATCAAAATATTAAAAACCCCCAAACACTTGTTTACTGAGCTACTGTATTGAAGAATTGGGTTTTGTCCAGTTGCATAGTGATCCAAAAATAACATTTGTTAATATGCAATAAACCTTCTGGCAAGATTCCCACTTCTATTTAATTTTTTCTACTATGTTTAGGCAGAAACAAATATTTTGGCTTTCCATTTAAAAATTGAAAATAGTCACTTTAGTAACTATCCATGTCTAACTAATTGCTCTGTTTTACTATGCTTGTAAATTACTTATTCCTTTCCTTGCTGGGGAGCAGAAAACAAAGAATCTTGGAATCACTGACAGATTTGAATAGCTGGTCCTCATCCTCTCTTGGCTTCACAGATACATTTTTTCTTCCTTTCCCACCACCATAACAGCTGAAAATCTATGTTCTAAAAGTCTAATGTTTGTGCCTGCTCTTAATGAGCAGTAGCTCTGGATCAAATCAAGCTGAGGAATTTCTCCCTATGAAATGAAAAGTTACATAATCCAATAAGGGAACTGAGGGAGAAGAAATTAGAAGTTGAGAACCACAAGTGTTTGCATCTGCTCCTCTGAGCTCTCCATGTGGTGCAGGAGCAGTGTTCAAGGTCATCCCTCCCATCCCTGTGTGGGATATTTTGGCAAGAGGTTTCCATTACTGCTGACTCAAACCATACATTTAATTCCCCTGCACAACACATGGGAGCTCAGATACACCCACAAGAGTTTCGCTAGCACTAACAGGAATTAAGAAATCCAAAAGAGAAAGAAATCATACGCTTCAGTTTATTTGATTTATACATTATTAGCTGGGCCAAACACGCTAATACTGGCATGGGGCTTTCAAGATAATGAAGAAGGAGGTCAGACCTTGACTGTCAGGAACAAGGAGGCACCTCCTCTGTCCCAGAATGGCAGATTCAGCAAGAAAGGAGAAAACCATTCATCATGGAAATGTCAGAGTGGTGCTGCCCAGTCTCCTCACAGCTTTTCTACAGGTTCTGGTCCTTTTTAGGGCTGCAAGGAAATGACTGGATCCCTCCTTAAACCCCAGGCTGAGGATAAGTCGTCTGAATAGGACATGGGAAACTGCTGGATGTGACAAGTGCAATGTGCAAAGCTGTGAAAAGTCACAGCACCTCAAGGGATAACTGGGTTCCCATTTCACATACCTCCCATTTGGCAGTGTGNAGCAAGGGAAAGGCATGCGAGAAGTGGCCAATTTTGGCAGATAATTGAAGGGGACCTTTTGGGGAATACAGACTTGCAAGGCCACAGTGCCTAGGGAACCTGTCAGCAATACCAGCAGCAGGATGTGCAGCATCAGTAGGCAACAGTTTTGAGAACACCAGACTTTGATATCGATGTACCAAACTGGGGCCATTAGGGAAAAAAGTCAATTACGGATGGTTCGTTAATATGGAAAAAATCAGGTCAGAGAAAAGGAGGTACAACGACTCTGAGCAGAAGAATCCAGGAACAGCAAAGTTGAACAAGGCTCAAATTAAACCATTAAAAAACCTTTTAAAACTTTAAAACTATTCTGCTCTTTAGAAGACTCAGAAAGGTTCTGTATTTCCATATCCCATATTCAGCCCACATTTATAATTCTGTGCATCAGAAGATCCCAGCATCTTAAAGGTCTTTCCATCCTGGGAAAAGATGTCTTTTTTAAGCATACTTTACATTATCTACAGTTTTTCCTGACTGAAGAAGTCTAGTGCAAAATGGACTTTTGCAAATTTAAATCACCAGTTTCCTAGATATTAAACAGTCAGAAAAAAAATGCACAGGTAATGAAGTACCTGTGGATGAGTCTGTAGGAAAAAAAAGCAGTAAAGAAAGATGTTCTGATTTAAAACAAAGACTTTAACTTTAAGCTGACTATGTGCAATTACTTTGGGTGAAAGTTTCTAAGTTGTGTAAAGGGATTGTGTTGCTGTTAAAAAATCTATTTGAGCCATGTTTTGCTGCTTGCTGATATATAAACACAGCCCACAGAGCAGCCACTGCCTGGTATTTCCCTTGGGATCAAGCTATAACCTTGCAATACTATACATTTAAGCTTTGAATCCTGACACATCATAAAAATAAAAAGCAAACAAACAGAAACAACCCTCAGACACATTGAAAGAATTTTAAAAGAGGAGGAGATTAAGCTCATAGACCCAAATCACTCCTTGCAGAGCATTTTGTGGATTGGTTTTGTTGCTGACACACAGGACCCACTCCACCACATCCTTTGGGCCAGCGCCGACAGTCAAAGACAAGGCTCCCACAACTGGTTCCTCCTCCAAAACCCAGTTCCATCTTTTTCATTCTTCCAGTCTCTGTATGTATCCATGCTTTTCCACATTTTGGTCATCCCCACCTAGAAGATGATTGATGCCCTTCATTTCCAACTTCTCTCACCCTTTCTTTGCCTAATGTACTGAAAAAACATGACATTGGAGCAGTAACTGCAGTTTGATACCCACGCCATGACTTTGCTGGACTCTCTCAATTGCCCTTTGGACGTAGTTTGATTGTAAAACCCAGTTTTCTACATAACTTCGTAACACCTCCCACAGCAGAACCCTGATCCTTTTATCAGCAAGGTAACATTACATATTAAATCATACTAAAATACATTATTTTACCTGTCACTTTGGACAAATCATTGCCTGATCACCAGCACTGCACCACGTCTGTATATCCTGGGCACTATTTTGTTTCCCTGTGCAGCACAAATAAGTGCTGATCTTTTCCCAAGGTTTCTCAATATCACTATGGAACAATTTCACCAATCTGAAGCTATTTAGAGGTCAGAAAGTGGAATATTCAAAGGATTCCAGGGCAGTACTCCCTCTGATCTTTCTCTCTTAAAATCTCCGATCTTATTTTCTCAGAATAATCCTCCAGCTTTGAATTTTCAATGTTTCTGAAAGCAATTATGACTCAAACACTGGATTTTCCTTTCAGACATGATGCTATATAATTCCACTGATCTGCTGACATTCTTGTCATATTTAAAAAAGAAAAGGGCATGTTCTTGTAATTCTTTCTGCAGTCTATGACAAGATTCCTTCTGCTTCTCACACAGCTCCCTTAATTTCTGTTTTCCAATTAGATTTGATTGCATCCTGTCCATCCAATGCTGACTAGCAAGAAGCTGCACTTCACATCCAGTTCCCACAGATTTAAATAAAATCAAAAGGTACCAGATAATGCCGTCGTGGTCTGTGAGTTCTAAAGTGGGGGACTACATGACAAAAAATTATTCCCTGTACAGACCATCAGGGCTACAGATACAGGGTTTATTTATGTCTGAGACAAAGTCTGGCACACAGAAATAGCAGTCTCCAGATAGTCTGTAAGAAGTTTCAGGAGAAAATAATGATCTTTGGGAAAGTCCTTCTTGTTGTACACAGTTTTTGTAAAGTGTACCTTATAAATGCATTTACAAAGGCAGAAGCCACAAAATGTCTATATTTTTAATCAAAATGGAGGGGGAAGAGAACAGTTTCTTATATCATATAATCGTTCTCTTGTCATCCTCCACTGCCAAAGAATTATCCCTGCAGAATCATTCCAGAATGTCTTTTATTAAAAAGTAGTATTTACAGAAAAACAGTGAACATAATTTTTTATCTGACTCTTTCCCACTTGTTTTTTATCTAAAATCTCTCTTTTCAGCAGGGTTAGTACAATGTGAGTGCCACAGTTGACTTCTATCAATGCTCTTCTCATAAATAGAGGTTTTCTGTTCAAAAACAGACAGACAATAGTGGCCAAAGCACTGAGGTGCCAGACATAACATCCTACAAGTCTCCATAGATACCTCCAACCCAGGCTATATATAATCCATAACTGGTTCCACCCCTCCTCTGAGACTCTGTAAAGGACCAGGTGGGTTTGAAAGCTCAATGAGACTGCAGGGTGAAATCCATTTCCTCAAACTGTTTCATATGCACCTCACTTCCAAGATTCTTTTACATTACTTTCTTGTGGTATGTGGCAGATGTCTTATACTGGTATATTTATTTATTGTGCATGCAGTGCTCACTGGAGTGAGGTGTGTGCTCAGCTGCGTGGCACAGCGTAAGGTCTATCAGTGAATTTCTGTTCTAAAAACAACCACCCATCTTTCTGTTGCTGCCTGAAACAATCACTGTCTTCCACCAGTATCCCCAGCATCATCACCCATTCCAGCAGCTGGTTTTGTTTGCAAGACACAAACTATCATACCAGTGATATTCTCAGATATATGTGCAGAATATTGTTGACTATACAAGAAAATGGCAAGTCACAGCTCAAAGTACCTTTTCCCTGAAGACGTAATTATTTTACAGAGGAAAAACATTAGGCCCAATGCACCACTGACATTGTACATAGATTTTGTACTGGTCTTTACATAAGAGCTGGTGCCACACACGTCCTCAGCCACCCCCTCTCTGTGGCCTGTGTTTTCCTAGCAGCACTACAAAGGAACACAAAAGTGCAAAAGTCAGGCTGACAATAAAAATCTCCATCTTTCTGAATATTTTTAAATATTCCCACACAGACCTAACATAATGCAAAAGGCCCAAAAATATTTTTAGGAGGGGCCACAGAGGGTTTGTTTAGTTTTTTGTCTGATTGCAGTTGCTTGGCTCAGATTACACATTATTAAGTGTTTAACAGGACTTTTGAGAGTTATTATTTCTGGACATGCTGATTTAAAACAAACAAACAAACAAACAAAAAAAAGGGAAACAAAAAAGAGCCATTTTCAACGATACAAAGACAGATCAATAGATTTTTAGTTCTTTTTCTAAAGAGAGTTGCTCACTTTTCAGTATGTGTTCTGCATGCCCATGCACAGGGACTTATCCCTCGTGGTACCCCGGCATTCAGCAGCAATGATGGGATCTGAGCCCTCCAATTAAGTGCTAATACATTCAAATTACCGATGGGACCCAAGACTTGGAGGTTACATCTCTATTACCCTGTTCCCTAGCCCTGAGACCAAGTGACAAAGTCTGCCCATGTGCCTATTGCTACACCCCTTCAGCCTCCAAAACAGGGTAACACATCCAGACTGCCTCTGGGGAGTTCATACAATTATAGGAAAACTAGGGATTGACAGGAAATGTAAATTACCTGCGAAAAACTGTTCTATCCTGAGAGCAATTAACTGCTGACAGAGGAGACCAGAGAGGCTGTGAAAAGCTCATCCTTGGAGGTGTTCAGATCTTGACTGGGCACAGCTTCTGGACACATTGCACTGGACTTTCTTCAAACATGGTGTTAAGACCAGGTGATCTCCAGAATTGTCTCCCAGCCTAATTTATTGTAGAAATAAATGTAGTTTATTCTAGGAATGGTCCTTGGCCTTTGCTAACTTCCAGACAGTGAAGTGTTTGAGAGCCTGTATTTGGTCCAGACAAAACCATGCCAAGTACTTTGCTGAACATTTAACAGAGGAGAGGATCAAGTTCCTGTGCTCAGAGATATCCTCTGTTGCTGGTTAAAGAGATGTAGGCAGAGATGCTGGTATTCCCTAAGAAATACAGAAAGTCTGTAACAGAGGAGGAACTTCAGTGTCCACTCTCCTACCTGAGGTTTGCTCTGTATCACTGCCATTCCTCCTCTCATTTGTTAGAGCATCCAGCTTGGACCATGGTGGAATCTTGACATGGCTTTTGACTATGATGTGGTTCTTGTTGGAATATTTTCACAAACAACTGTTTCTTTCTGATACTAATCTCCAACCAAGGACAGATCACCTCTTTTGTAAGCGAGATTGAGAGACTTTAAAGACACCCTGTGTCAGGAGGTGTTGTTGACAAAATGGTTCTCGTGTACTTTTCAGGATCTGGAACTTGGTGAAAGGCTTGCAGTCACGAAAGAGTAAGAACATCACAGACCTTTAAAATAAAGGCCTTAGAACTAAAGCTGGTGCCTCACGGTGTGGTTTTAAATATGGCACACTACCCAAAATCTGCACCCAGATTTATTTCTCCATTACTTAACAATGTGTGTGTGCCTACAGCTTCTGTTTTCAGGCAGGTGAGCATTTTCTTTGCCTTCCTTCTAGTATGACTGGATGCTGGCAAACTCTGATTTTAAAGTGTTGGGATTAAAGTCAATAGGACTACCCACAACTTGAGAACAGTTCTGCCTAGTTCTTCCAGGTTCTGGGTCAGCATGTGTTAACATCAGAAAAATCCTGCAAATTATGCTTCACCTTCATGATTGTTTTGAATTGGGAGCAAAATTGTGGCATTCGTTTGGGAATTTACAGTGGTTATTGCTTTGATATCTATGTGTGAGAAGTGCTTGGCCATGATTTCACATAACAAGGTGAAATGATCAACCTGAGGCCATGCAATTTGCCACTGGCAGACCTAGGACAGCTTGATCTGCCAAGTGCCAGCAACAAACAGCATAACTTCCACTTGTTCTCATTTGAATTTACTATTTCCCCATTTACTAACAAACCCCTTTAGTGCTGTGGCTAATCTTTCCCACTCAGTGAGCAATATTAGTTGATTACTGAGAGATTTTTTTACAAGGGCAAGGACAATGTCAAGGGGGAATGGTTTCAAACTGGAAGAGAATAGGTTTAGATTGGATATTAGGGAGAAATTATTTACTGTGAGGGTAATGAGACACTGTCACAGGTTGCCCAAAGCTGTGGATGTCCCATCCCTGGAAGTGTTCAAGGCCAGGTTGAATGGAACTCTGAGCAACCTGGGATAGTGGAAGGTGTCCCTGCCCATGGCAGAGAGTTGGAACTGGGTGATCTTTGAGCTCCCTTCCAACCCAAACCTGATTCCATGATTTGGCATTCAGGCTCTGTGCCTTCACATCACTGACAAATGGCCATATCAGTGATCTCTCTGTAAGTGTAAATGTAATATCGCTGTTCCCTCAGCCCATTGGAGCAAAGTATATTTATTATCCACCTTGAATTTGTTTCCTTTGCAGGTTACTTTGCACCTTTCAAGAGGAGTCCCTGGACGCCATTGATAAAGGAGCAGCTACCTCTGGATGCTGGCTTAGAGACATCCAATAGATCAGCAGTGTATGAAACAACAAGGACAACTAAACAAGATGGGTAATTTTTCTGCACTAAAAATAAACAGTGAATAAACATTTACATTTAAATAAGCATATTCAGCATGTTCACATATTATATTCTAATTACTTAATAGCTTGAACTTTGTTAAACGGTGCATTTTATAGCGTGCATTCAATCTTTCTTACATTGCACTGACCGTGCTGACAGCAGCAAGTAATTGATCTGGGCTGTGCTTCAGGTACTCAAGTAAATCTTGATGTTTCTCTCTTCCTCGCACATTCATTCAATTAATTTCTCCCTAACTTTAATTGACATTCCTCTTTTTTTCAAGGGTTCCCAAACTATCTCCCCGAAGATACTTTGTCATTGAACTTGTTTCCTAAACCACTTCCAATTTGAACACTGGTTTTCCTCTTCTGGCTGCAGATATATCTTCCCTAAATTGTCCGTTCCCTCAAGTCCCAAACATCCTTTCTATTTCCAGTCATCCCAATTATTTTGCATTTTTAGGGGGTCAGAATTAGGTACTCAGTTGCTGTTGCTGGTGGGGTGAGGGAGCCCTGCAGGACCCACAGGTTGGAAGATTGCTGCTGTTAAGTAGGATAAACACTGCTAATAAGTTCCCATTTGCATCAGAAGGACAGAGAATGTATTTTTTCAGTAAGACCTTGGGAAAACACAAGTAAGAAAAACACTGCTGCATTAACAAAAACTAAATAGGTGCCTCTCCCTACTAGTTGCCTACCTTGCCCCAGGGTCTGTGAATCTCAGGCTCCATCCAGACCATGTGTGATCGGTTTTTTCCTTCTCACATGGTAGAAGATGCATATCTTGTACAGCTCAAAAAACAATAGAACAGTTAGTTGATTGTGGAAATCTCCCCTCTTTTTTTAAAAATATCTACTAACAGTAAGAAACAGAAACACTACAGCAAAATTTATGCCTCAGAGAGGTGGAAAGTCACCCTAGGGACTGCTTTAGTCCATCTGTTCCCTAAAGCCAAATGTCAGAGACAGTTGCACAAAATAATATGCTATCCTTGACTCTTTGCAGGCACAAAAACCCCAAAGCTCAAGGCATAATTCGAACCCCTTCTCTGACATTTCTTATGACTGCAATAAGTATTTTAATGTTATGAACATCTACTCTGGATTCTTC
The DNA here is from genome assembly GCA_013397055.1 of Pachycephala philippinensis. Lineage (NCBI taxonomy): Eukaryota > Metazoa > Chordata > Aves > Passeriformes > Pachycephala > Pachycephala philippinensis. The sequence goes on from VWZT01003046.1 coordinate 80,976, forward strand.
TTGTGTCTTTAAAAAGGCGGTGATTCATTGCTTCAAGCTACGCTTCTGAAAGCATCTTATTGCTGGGTTTTATGAAAAGTATTTTTATCAACGGATAAAAAATAATATGCAGAATTATGTTTCAGGCAGTTGCAAAAGCTTCCAAGTGATTCTTCTACTCCTCCCCAAAAAAGGAAGTTGAAAATCAGAGCAGAATAATTTTAAGTAAGTTTGGACTCATAAAGTTTCTCTCATATTAAATCCTGCTCTTAACTGGGCTGCTGGAATGGCTATGCAGGGAAAGAGCCCTCCAGATCCACAGGAACCGAGCTAAGTATGCAACCCTGTGCTATAAAGCCACCACGGGTTAAGATGGACTGCAGCTTTAGTTTTGCTGGAACGTATCTAGCAGTCCTTGTGTTTATGTAATTCCACTGTCATTCTGCAGGAGCTGATCTTGGTTGTGCTGTAAAATGACCAGGAACCTCTCAAAGAGTGATTGGTGCAGTAGAACCCTCAGCTCAGTGTCAGCCAGCAGCCAGCCCCGATGGCAGAGGAGCCTGCCAGCTGTTAATGGGAATTTTGCACTTCAGAGCTGGGGTTTTGTCCATTTTACGGTGAATTCCTCATCCATTGTGTGCCATTTGTGCATGTTTCTGATAAGGCTGAAATAACTCCTCTGCAAACATGGAGCTTTCAGTACAACCTTGATTAAATATACATAACAAAGGGCAATCTAAGTATTTTATCAGAAGTCATCATTAATACCACTTCTGTAACAATTTAGGATGATAACATAAATACTCACTGAAAAAACGCTCTGAATGTTCTCATTTCAACAGCACCTCGAGCCCCGAGCAGAGATGAACTTGAACTGCTGGGCTGAACGTTATAGAAATCAGGAAAGCACAAAGGCCTTTTAAATATAAAAAGTCCATTTATTAGAAACTGTTTATTTTAACAGGAATATTTTTTAATGTAAAGCACACTTCCAAAGAACAAACATAACTGAGATTAAGAATGGAAGCAAAGAAAAACAAGGGAACTAGCTTGTGCAGTTTTAGCAGGTCATGTTCCAGTCATGCTTAGATCTTAACTCTTACCTGAATCAAAAATTATGTTTATTTGAGAAAAGTTGACCCCATACGCATGCTTACACCTAGTAAAACTTCATTTAATTTCTTTTCTTGGGGGAATATAGAAGAAAAGGTTTCTGGTCTATTTAAAACAGAGTAAGAATAGTTCATCTGGAAGATATTCATCTGGAACAACCATCATCTGGTTCAACCACCCAACCACAGCAGACCTGACCAAAAGTTAAAGCATTTTGTCAAGGGCATTGTCCAAATGCCTCTTAAACACTGGGGCATCCACCACATCTCTAGGAAACGTGTTCCAGTGTCGGAGCACCTTCTTGGTAAAGAAATGCCTCCTAACGTCCAGTCTGAGCCCCCTCTGGTGCACTGCTGAGACCTTCAAACTAATCCTGCTTCTGGATACAAGGGAAAAGAGCTCAGCTCCTCCCTGCCCCATTCCCGACCTCAGGAACCTGCAGAGCAATGAGACTGAACCTCAGCCTCCTTTTCTCCAAACCAGAAAACCCACTTAGCCACTTCTTGTAAAACTTGCCTTCCTCCCCTTTCCCCAGGGAAAATGTGAATGTCAAGCTTTATTTTGGGAAAAGCTTCACACAGAGACAGTGGGTGGTGGGAAGCTGCCTTTGTCCAAGGCTACAGATAGCTTCCAGCTGCCTGTAGGGCCACGAGAGCACACAGGACAGAGATTTGTGGGCGTCCTTGACTCTGGGTCAGGCATCACTGTGACTTGCCCATCATCTTCCATCTTTCATGCAAGAAGAAACAATTAAAAATGAAAAAAAGCAGCAATATGAATAAATATATGTCTCCAGTTTCAGTCACAGCTCCCCACAATTAAATTGCAGGAGGCATCTCCCCGTGTTAGAAGAGCTTTGCTCAGCATTATTGATGCTGTTTGAACAGACATGCCATGAATTCCATTTTGCCGCAATGCATTGGACAATTTGGGAACAATAAATACTTCTCTTTCAGTATCTCCTATGAATTATACTAACATGCAGCTTTCATTCATATAAAAGAATAATTAGAAATGCAGAATCACCAGGAACCTTCTCCAGAAATAAAAGTTCAAGTATATATTTTGACTGGTTTTATAATAAACTCTGACTAAGTCTCTGACTTTCATTCATTTAGACGTCTCGGAACTCAGACAGCTGAACATAAACAACATATTAGGAAATGGTTTTTAAAGCCTGTTCCCTCTTCCAAGTTTATTTTTCAAATAATGCTCAAGATATAAAGACTCATTTCAGACACCCTTCTCAAATGTTGTGCTCCAAACATATATTCTCTTCAGCAAAAATACACTCCAGGAACAAAAACAGCACAAAACATTTTGTTCTTGCTTTGGGAAATGTTCAGCTATCTAGCCTGGAACTCATAATACTTTTAGAGAGAAAATATATATATATTTTAGTAGAAATTTCTACATTTTCCAAGGTCTGAGCTCCATTTCCTATGAATACTGTGACAAAACAGCCACAAAACTAAGCAGAGATTGCAAAAACATATAAAACATTGTACAATAATAAAGACTATTTTGACTTCTGTATGGTCAGAATAAGTGGAGGCATAGAGTTTATTTCTTTGGAGAAAAATAAAAGGGAAAATAGTTGGGGAAAAGGCAAAATAAGCAGTGAGCAAAACGGTGCAGAAAACTGAGCATCCATGGACCCACTTCCAGCTTCCTGCTGTGAAGCAAGGCATTCCCTTTTATGTGCACTCCCCATGTGCAACCACCTACAGTTCTTGCTTTTCCCCTTTGAGATAGACTATTCTCCATGTTCTGGTGTCAGTGTCATCAGATCCTTTTATGGACAGAACAAGTTGGACATTTGCTGGAAATATCACATTTATAAGGTAAATGGGCAGTGTGTATGAACACTTTAAAAACCATCACAGGTTTTGTCCAGCTGAACATGAATTTAAAAGCGTGCTGAAAAAAACCTTATTCTACAACTTCCAGAAGCATCAATCAAGTTGGGGCAGTTTTCATTTAGTCTGTTGTCTGAAATTATGGGAAAAGCAGAAATCACTTCCCTAATGGACAAAACTGACTCTGCCACAGGGCTTGGACAACAAGGAGCCACAGAACAGAAGTTTGGTCTGGCAAACAGCAAAGTTTCATTGCATCTGCACAGCACTGCCAGCTTCTGCCTCCAGCTTTGCTTCCTTTCCTCTTCCAATCTGTCTAGCAAGTGAAGGAACCTCATTAACAATTAATCAGCTTCTCTTGGACTCGGATTCCTGCGTGTATTATAGAAGGTTTCTAATTATGGATGGCTTTCTTTAAGAATGCATTAAATGCTCTACAGATTTGAAAGGAATTCATCACAGTATAATTAGGCTGATACCTCTTTGGTCGTCAAGTGTCCTCCTACTTCCCTCCCAATTGTAGGTTAGATAACAACCCTGAAAAATGTAATAGCTGGCTCTAATGACTGACCCCAGACATTTAGGCATTGCTTAGAATAAATTGCTTGCAGGTCACAATTTTTACTCATCACTAACAATTTCTGTCCTCACAGAAAGCTGCCAATCAAATGCATTTTTGATCCATAAGCTACACGCAGGATCCTCCAGTAGGACAGAGCAATGGAACAGTACCCAGATTAGGAACCCCTGCACAGGAAGGGGGCAGAGAGTCAGTGACTGATCTCTGCTGGTGACAAGGTGTATTTCAATCCCCATCTGTTGCATTCCTGTCATCAGACTATGAGTTGGACCCTGGTCTAGGCCAAGGCGCTGCAGAATAATAACAAGAGAGCTACAGAGCTCAAGCAAAATACCCAAATTTATAAAGACATCATCTATTGCATTTCTAAGGTAGGGACAGCCTTATGGTTCTTTTGAAAAACTGTGTAACATTTCACTTCAATGGTCAGTTTCCAAAAGTGAGAGGAAGGGAGAAAGAAAGGGACTATTGGTTCAGTCAAAGACAATTATTCTTTTCAAACAAAGAAAAAAAACAAGAAAACCCCCCCCCAAATAATCCATTTTGCATCAGACTAAGACGTGTTAATTTCATTTTCCATTATTAATGTCCTTTGATTTTTTTCAGCTTAGCCAATTTTGACATGAGCTGCTGTTTCAAAAAAAAAAAAAAAATCCATATTCTCATTTAGGTCAAAACAAGTTTTTCAACATTTAAGCCACTGCTCTCATTTTTGGGTAAAGCCACTTGTTTCACAACAAGCTTCATTTCTCCTGCAACCCATTTTCAAGCAAATTCAATAGACGTATGCAGAACTTGCCTGCTTGACTTCCCCAGAAAAAGAATTTCAAGTCAGGATTCTCTGTCCTGCTGCTAAAAACAGCCTGTTTCCATAGCTGTCACCTCCCCTGCAGTGAGGGAGCCTCAAACATCCCTAATGCTTCCCCACATGGATTCAGCCTCTCCTGGCTGGCAGGCTGCAGGCAGGAGGCAGGAGCAGCCTGTCTGCTGCAGTTCTGACTCACTTCCTTGGCCCAGCTTCAATCAGATGGGGAATTCCCTGGAGGATGGATGTGTTGGCATCACAGCTCCCTTGGCCATGTTTAAAGGTTAGAGGAGCCCAGAGATAACTGGGAGAGGTCTTCCTGCAGCCACCTCCATGGAAGCTACGGAAGCTTCTCTAGATGCCAGCACCAAGGGAACCAGGGAAGGATTCTTCTGCCAGCAAACTTGCATAAGTTATTCAGGCTCTTTCAACCCATTTTTGTCTGTATTTTTGTCCCCAGAGAGAAAAAAAATTACTTTGAAATCCAAACTAGGCAGCCATAAGAATTTTGCCCACCAGACTTTGCTTCAGGTCTGCTAGAAGTGCCCAAAAGGCAACCTGAGGTGGTGGGGAGCAGCAGAGCATCCACTGGGGCCCAGCCAAAATGAGTCCCTGGCATCATTTGTAATCCTGCACATGGCAAGGGTATGGGGGTGGGCTGAGAGACAACCCCCAAGCCCCAGCAACTGCTTCCTTCTCACCATCCATCAATGTCCGTGGAAATAAAGCCTTTTGGGAATGAAAACTTGCCTTCTATCATCAACAACAAAGCTTTGTCCAGATTGGAGTTGGGCAGCAGATCTTAGGCCATGTCTCATCCAGATATGGAAATGAGGGCTGGCAAGTTTGTCTTGACTTCATTATGTTACGTTTTATGACAGAAAAACAGATTAACTATTTAATTCCCACATTTTCTTAATAAAACATTTCAATGTTAAAATCAAAATAAAATAACTGTGGTTATGAAGTTGAATCTGAACACCTAAGTGTACCTAAAAGTGCAGTTATTTTGACTTGTACATAGTGCTTTCTTTAGTCCAAAAGGCAGTGTTTAGAAGTGTTTTGGTTTGGGTTTTGATTCTTTTTTTTTTTTTTTTTTTTTTTTTTTTTTTTTTTGAAAGAATCCTTTCACTTGGACAATATTTTTCCTATTAGTTTTTTGTACTACTGAAACACTGCAAAGGTTTGTTCTGTTGATATCCAAAGGAGACTTTTCTCTGAAGTGAAGAATTTGGTAATCTTTTAGGAAAAATCCTAAACCAGAGAACATCAGAGTGTTTTGTGCAGTTTTACCTTAGTGGACACTGGTTTAGATAGCTCTAAAGATATCACAGAATATTCCAAGTTGGAAGGGACTGGATCCTAATCCTGCAGCCACTGGCAGTACCGTGTAAACTTCCATCTCCATTTACTGCAAATGGAGTAAATGGAGTCACTGGGAAAATGGTGACCAAGGTTTGTTCAGTCGGACACCCAAAGTCAAAGGCTTCTCCTGGTCACAGTGTTCCCATCCTTGGGCTGCATTTTAGCAGCTCACTGTGGTCCATGTGCACTGTTACTCATGCACTAGAATCATGGCTTTTATTCTTTGCAAAGGATACAAGCTATTCCCAAAGGAAGTTCCTATTCCTAAAGGATATTCCTGCTCCTTTGGGGACTGCAGAGGATGCAGTATTCAAAGGGGGCTTTTGAGAAGGCTGGAGAGAGACTTTTAACAGGGGTATGGAGTGATAGGACAAAGGGCAATGTCTTTAAACTGAAGGAGGGTAGGTTTAGATTAGATATTAGGAAGAAATTCTTTACTAGGAGGATTGCGAGGCACAGGTTTCCCAGATAAACTGTGGATGCTGTATCCCTGGAAGTATTCAAAGCCAGGTTGGATGGGGCTCTGAGCAATCTGGTCTAGTGGAAGATATCTGTGTGCATGGCAGAAGAGTTGGAACTGGAGGATCTTTCAGGCCCCTTCCAACCCAAACCATTCTGGGATTCTAATCATCATGACCTCCAGGAAACCCTCCCTCTGTTGATTTCCTTTCTCTCTCTGGGCTAAATTCTGGAGACAAACAATCACAGCTGGCCCTGAGCTTGCAGAATTAAAAGACAAAGAGGAGGAACACCTGAAGAAACTACACCAGGCAACAGAGCAAGATGGATTTGCTCAGTGAGAGCTCAGACTTCTTCCCTCCTGCATCAGGAATTGTAATTTCAGAACACTGTTATGTTTTAAGGTAAGGGATTGTGGTTTATGCTCCAAAAGAAAAGGTGCAGAAGGTACAGCCACTCTGTAAAAAGCCCATAGAATAATTCATACCCATGGGCCAGCTGGGAATGGATGAAGCCAGTCAATGGAAAACAAGGATCAGGCTAAACAACACAACACATCCAACCTACACAAAATCCAGACTTGAAAGAGTTTAAACCTATTTGTTAAGCAGTTCTTTTTACCTTTGCCTCAGCACCATCTATCTCTGATGATTAAAGACAGGAAGATGATGTCTGGAACAGGTATTTGGAGCATCTGTTGATTCCATGGGAATGGAATAGACTGTTGGATACCCAAGACATTAATAATCCATTGTAAGAACAGCCTAAAAGCAAAATTATACTGATTCATGTAATTTGAGTGAAAAGCAAATTGCTCTGCTCTGGTTCTAGTAATTTGATGGATTTACCTATTTGGTTACAGATTACAAGGAAGGGAATGGAATAAAAAGCAAAGACGGTCCTGGAGGCTCTGAGGTACCCTTCACAGCAGGGCCCAGAACACATCTGCAGCTTCAGGAAATGCAAATGTTGGGTTAGCACTCTCTGGAGCAGTGAGGAGGAAGATATTGTCACTAAATCCCTGCAGAGATGTGGTAAGTTTGCATCCCATGGAAGGAAGGAAATGTGCATGCCGCTGGGATAACAGCACAGCAAGCTTACAGACCTGCAACAGGGAAAAGAGGATGCAAGAAAAGAGTTGGGGAAGTTGTGAAATCAGTCAGAAGTTTTGCAACGAGAATTTTAGATCATTTCTGAATTCATCATGTGCTTCAATATAAATATTGAGGAAATAGGATGTACTTCTATTTTCATCCTTATTTTTGTTGCTGATATCAAGGCAGTGTTGTCTTACTGACACCATAAGCATCCATGCATTCAGGGACAGGGGGAGCCAGGCTTGGTTTTTTCCTCCAGTTTGGCAATATTCCATTACACTGACAGATTTTTTTTTTCTAGAGCGACATTTAAGTGAATTGATTTTGAATCTTTGACATTGTAATCGATACATGTAAAAGAAAATATTAACTCACAACTGCCAGTTTGTGCTGTGACCGTGGTTTTCTTCCTTAGCACCAGATAAGATCAGTAACTATCTAAATGAAAAGAGCTGAGTAAACACATTTTACCTAAAAGCAAAGCTCAACCAAAACAAACAAGGACAGAAAGATCAGAGATCCTGAGTCTTTCCAGACTGTGATGAGTCTTTTCCTTTCTGTGATGTCCCAGATATCAGAGCCCTCCCACCTCCTCTGGGCTCTCCCCTGAGCACGTGCCCAGCCCATTGGATTAATACAGGACTGGTCATGGGTCATGTGAAGCACAAAGGGACTGATCTTCCTCCTTCTGGTTGTAAATAAAACTGTGCAAGATGAGTCTGCCTTTCCATCCACAGGAATTTTATTCCCCCTCTTCCTCAAAATGCATCATTACACTGATGCATTGCTTCCCACCACTGACGGCTACACACACCTCTGCAGTTATAAATGGAGTGTGAGACTGGGAGGTTTTTGTGGAGACTGGCCAGAATTAAAGGAGCTTTTGTATTGCCAAGGCTCTTACAGGTTATTATGTGTCACTAATTAGTCAAATAACAGATGTAACTCCTGCAGCATGAAGAGCTGTTGTTGTTTTCTCTTGCTTTTCAATTACTGCCCTGTGAGCTGGGACAAAGTGTGTGAAACATGAGGTTATTGTTTTGTATATTTAGTGTCCCTGTGAAAAGAGACATGTCGGGCTCTGTTCTCAAAATTCAAAGGGAGCACGAGAAAAGAGACACTGAGGCTGTGTCTGTATTTGCAAATTTTATATTGCCAGGCCAAAGTGCTAGAAATCAATCTCCTCTACTTCTACCTTGCTAGAGTAGTTCTGCACCACCCTTTCCTCTTGGCCACCAGTCCCCTCTGAGGCACAGGCCATGGAGACTGCATGTGTCCCCGCTGCTGTGGCACTCAGACACACTCAGACACACTCAGACACACCTCTGCTGCCTGCTCCATGCAAGCTGACCTCAGAGCTGCTGGGTGGACACTGGTGCAGTGTCTGCCACTGGACACATTTCTACTTCTCCTTACAAAACTGTGCTGTATTCTGCACCTTCACAGAAGTTTCCAGCTTTTTCCCTCTTTCCGGGCTGAATGGCCAGTTCACAGCCTTTTCTTATGTTTATGCTGTTTGTCAGCTTCTAGTCTTGATTTCCTTGGTGGTCACACGCCCCTGCCCGCTTCTCCTCACCTGGTTTTCCAGAGATCTCTGTGCTCCTGGATGTTGTTTTATCAGGATGAAGGAACCAGCCTCAGCTGATCTGCCTCCTGTGATAGACTAATCTTCCCAGTCACCACTGAGCCTGGAAGAAAAGCAATGATATGGATCAAGATCAGCCCCACTCCTGCTGTGGGAACGAGAGGTGTAATGGATCTTGTGTCCAGAGAGTGAATGGTGTTAATAAAGAAATGTAATTCCCTAGTATTGGATCTGAAAAATACTACTAGTTAGTACAGAATATCTCACTCTCTGCATTGACATGACTTTAAAGTTTTCTTCTGTTTTACATAATTTGAGAGAGATCTTTAAATATTTTCTCAATAAGTAAATGGACAGGAATTCAACACATCCCTTGGGCTGGACTTCCCACTCAAGGAAGAAATTGCTGACTGCCTTAGCAGCACAAATTCTTTTTATGTTTTCTTTTTTAGTAGCTACTCTATTTGTCACATTTTTCTTGAACTTTTTAGGAATCATTACTGCTGAAAACTGGACTTGTAAATAAACTATTGACTTCCTTTCACTGCAGTCCTCAGTTTCTTTGCATTCCATTACTTGTGAGAAATATTGTCTCTATCTTTACAAATTACAGTTTTGATTCTGATATATAAAATTTTGAACAGTTCCCCAGCTCTCCTCAGCTGAGTATTTGCAGGCACATCCATATCTACATGTAATCACCCTCAAACATTTGCACCTAGATAATGAATATTTTAGTGTTCTTCATTATAGAAAGACAGAAGTCAAGAGTCACAAACTAAGTAGCTGTTGATTAAGGCTGCTCTACTGAGAGCCCTGAACCTCTCCACAGTTCTCTAAGAGATAAACTAGGGAACAGCATTTGAGCTTCGTGATGTGTCACATTGCAGTGCTGGAGAGGTTTTCTAAACAGCTGGGAGCAAGCACTTATAGGAAGGGTCAGAAACCAGGCTGCTGTCACTATTTCAATGGATTGTTCAGGTAAAAGGTGGAATTTGGTTAAAAATAACACAGAATACATTCTCCAAACCTCTATTTTCCGATGGAAAGGGATATTTTGAATTTGCAAAATCACCAAGTTGTGTTTAAGGGTGTTATTAGCATCCTAAGCGCTAACCTTACACCAGAAAATTAAGCTGTGCTTAACACTTGGGTGGTAAATCCCAGTTGTCTGTATGCTGTTAAATTGTTAGAATGGTCCCTGGCCAAATGCAGTTCCCCCAGACAGCTCCTGGACATGGTTCAGAAATTAACATAAGGCAGGAACTATTCCTAATTGGCACTTTGGATGCAGTCACCCTGGTTTGAAGGTTAAGATAGTTTAATAGTATAGATGCAGGTCATTCTGTGCCAGTTGGCTTCAACTACTCAAATCTCTTCTCTCACCATTTAATTAACTACTGAAGATACAGCCAAGCCCACCAAAGTAATCTCTTTTACTCCTTTGACTTTAGTTATAAGGAAAACACTAAATATGAATACTTCAAACATCGTGCTAGGTATGTAAATCAATTTAGAGGGGTTAAAGGAGGACTCTGGGTGATGGGAGATACAAAGGAAATAGTTCACAATCACAGAGGCAGCCTGCAGCAGAGGAACCTGTCTCTAGACTTCTCACAGCCCAGGTTAGGTAAATATGCACTAGTGGACCTACCCAGCCCAGTTTTTCCCTTCGTTGGAGACTCAGCTAACTTTTATTTGATTGCCTTGCTAAATGTTTTTTCTTATTTTGCAATATTTTAGTCTTTATGCTAAGGCTTTGTTTTGTTTATTTAGGAATTTTGAGTGTAAAAACCACCTTTCTCAAATCAGAGTGTTTTCACACGTATGCAGTGAAGCAAGTCAGATGAGCAGGGAGACTCTTTTCACAATTTTCCACTCTTTACCTCCCTGAATACACGAGAGACACTACCAGCTTTGTGTATAGTAGTCCATCCCTGATATTCAACCTTAATATGTGGAAGGGGCACTCAGGGATTCTAAAAGCCTTATAATTTGTTGTTGATTATGGTGAAGTAATTCAGGGCACTCCACACCCAGCAGAAACCAGTCCGTGAGAAGGAGAAAGCACAGATCAAGCTGTTGACATCAAGAGAGATATGCACAACCTGAGGTGTTTTCTTCAGCTTCCTAAACCGTGCCCAGCAATCCAGACATATTAAATGCCTATTTAAAATAAAATAATTTAAAATCACGGTGCTTTGCCAACTCTGCTTCATTTCCATTGCTCCAAATTATGCAATTTTCCCTGAATAATTGTTGGTAGGAGCATAATCTATTAATTCCAGCCCAGCTGCCCACTGGATACCACCAAGGATCATTTGCTCATGAAGGATACGTGCCTCTGCTCATTTGCAGACATATAAATGCATGACGTTCTGCTCAGCTCCCAAAGGGGAAAAGCAGTGCAGCATCTTCCATCAGAATTGCCACTCTTTTGCCTCCTGTTACTGCTAATTTGGCTGGAAGAGCTGCGGCTGCTGAGATTTAAAGGCTTGAGGAAATGCAGCCATTCTGTTGTCAGTGGAGTTAATAAGGCAAACAACTCAGATGGTTGAATCCTGCCCCCCTTCCCCAGCTGAAATCAGTGGAAAAGGAGCCAAAGGAGCCTGTGGAAGTTTGATAATGCACGGCTAGCAGTCAGCCTGCCTGCATGTGTGCAGCCACCAAGAAACAAACATTGATTAATCTCTGATCTTATTGAGGAAGTTTAGTGCTGTCCAGTGCGGCAGAGATGGGATGAGGTTGAGCAGCTTGAAAAAAAATTCTGTACACCGTTGCAGTGCTGTTTCTGCTCCTCAGATAGAAAATGGTCCAGAGACAGAAAATCCTGTTCAACAGACAAGAAAACACTTGATGAAATCACAGCAGAGAGATTCAAGGGGACTAAGCAGTCAAGCAGGACAGTTTTTATATTTGAACATCCAGTTTCATCATTTTTAGAATAAAAACTTATCATTTTACCTCATTGGAACCCTTTTTCATTTTTTATACACTAAGCAAAAATAGAGTGACCTATTTTGACTGAACTGAAACTAGTCTTTTATACCTCAGAACTTCACTGAAATATTTAAAAGGGAAGACAAACTTCAGGAAAGATCTAAAGAACCCATGATTTCCCTTTGTTCCATTCATCCCATGAATGCATCCTATAGAGAGAGAACAGGTGACATCCTCATCTGTAAACCAGAGGAACAGGCACATGTTCCCTCAGGAAATAATTAGGGGCAGTTAGATGCAGTCAGACTGGGGAAGGGATCATTCACCTTGTGCTCAGCACTTGTGAGGCCACATCTGAAATCCTGGGCTCAGTTTTATGTCTCTCATGACAAGACAGACATTGAGGGGCTGGAGCGTGTCCAGAGAAGGGAACGGAGCTGGGGAAGGGGCTGGAGCACAAGTCTGATGAGGAACAGCTGAGGGAGCTGGGAAAGGGGCTCAGCCTGGAGAAAAGGAGGCTCAGTGGGGACCTTCTCATTCTCTACAACTCCCTGACAGGAGGGGGCAGCCAGGTGAGGGTCAGTCTCTTTTCCCAGGTAACAAATGATAGCACCAGAGGAAAAGGCCTCAGGTTGCATCAGGAGAGGTTTAGATTGGATATCACAAAAAATTTCTTCACAGAAAGGGATTGTCAAGCACTGTAAAAATCTGCCCAGGGCAGTGGTGGAGTTGCCATCCCTGGAGGGATTTAGAAGATGTGGAGATGTGGCACTTGAGGACATGGTTTAGTGGTGGAATGGCAGTGCTGGGTTAAGGGCTGGACTCAAAGATGTTAAAGGTCTTTTCCAATCTAAATGATTCTCTGATTCTCAGGTCCTATGAAATTAGCAAAGGAGATGCCAGGTGGTAGTCAGTAAATCTTTGTCTCCATGGAGCAGGTCCTCATGAGATGAAAGGAGATCTATTAGACTCACAAAGGAATCCAGATTATCCCCTTTAAAATGCACATGTGGCTATCAGGAATGCTGAAAATCACAGAGTCTGGAAGTTCTCCTGGCTAACCCATGTAAAACACCAGCCAGCTACTCCAAACCACAAACAACTGGAGTTCAGAAGACAATGTAGAAGGGATCAAACACCAGTTTTCCTTCTCACATCCTTCCTTTCGCAGTGGTCCATGGAATATTCTGCCTGGAAGCATTTTTTTGGGGAGTATTTTAAACTTTATTTTCGGTCGGGAAGTGGAAATTTCCTGAGAAATGACATTTCCAAGTGTCTTTTGGCCATCTGCAGTGATGGTACATTCCAGGACCTTGTGCAACTTGAGACCTTACCATCACTGCTCTGTATTTCACCACTCTGGCACAAACCCATGTGCATGATGTGTCACAGACCAGTGGAGCCACAGTGCAGCACAAACCTGCTTTTCTCCAAAATACAACCCACAGACGTAGTCACCACCTCAATGCTTTGAGTGACAACCTGATACCACCAGAGTCAAACAGAAGTTTCTCCCATTCAGCTGAATTAAACTGAGATTATTTTCCCAGTTGACAATGGAAAATGCATCAGCATTCTTGACCTTGGCAATCTGTAGCATTCCCATCTTCCAAAGAGTCAATCAAGCACCATTTTGAAACAGACATTTTCACTTCTGGACTTTCCTTCCTGGCATTTGTGAGCAGATGCTGCAGGGAGTTCTCTAATGCTCTTCCCAAAGCAAGAACAGAAGCTTTTGGCCTTGGCATAAGCACAGGAGAACGCTCCCATGCCTGCCCAATGTATTTTGCAAACCCCCAGCCATCTGGGCAGAGAAAACACTTCTTTGGAAAGGAATGCATCCCCCCACATGAGCAAGCTCTAAAAAGGAGTTGGATATTGAATGCTAAATGATAAAAATATGCATGAGCCCTTTCTCCACTTGAAAAGAAGACAACTGTAGTCTGCAGCAATGCTTTCCCCCTCCACCCTTCTGAATTTGTCAGGTTGTTTCTCTAGCTCTGTCCAGAATGCACAAAAATCCTCCTTCATTCCTGTATGCCTTGTACAAAGGCACTGTTCCCATAACTTCTGCTTTCTGAAGGATGGAACTAGAGCTGTGGTCCATCACTACAGCAAGAGCAGAGCTGACCAATCTACTGACCAGGTGTGTTCCTTCCCCATCTATTCCACAGCCTCAGAACCTGTGGTAACTTCTTGTGGTAATTGGAAGCAGAGTCAAGGCAGAGATAAATGTCAGCAAGAATTATTTAGGTTCTGAGTTAAAACAGTCTTTTATGCTGAAGATGTTTCATCTCCTCGAGACCATGGCTTGAGCTAAGCTCCCTCTGCTTGTGGCAAGTCTACATCAACATCTTAGGTGGGATAGTGATAACTCATACTTGTCTGGTAATTCATGCCAACACTGCTGTGAAATCCCTCAAGAGAACCACAGAGATGAGACTCATTAAGGAATGGAAGCAGTTAGGAATTTCCCCTCTCCCAGAACTGAGCTGGGAGTGAAAGCACTATTTCCATGCCCTCTCACACAATTTGCAGAGCAGGCACAAGGCCAAGAACTTCATTTCAGTGAGACCCACTAATGTCTCACCTCAGTTTGAATATATTTTCATGTACTGAATCACATCCCAGCTCCTGCGTTCTCCCTTCAGATGAGGCAGAGGAACGACCCCAAGAGAAGGTTCACAGAATCATAGAAAAGTTTGGGTTGGAAGGGACCTCAAAACTCATCTTGTTCCAATCCCCTGCCATGGGCAGGGACATCTTCCACTAGACCAGGGGTCTCAAAGCCCATTCCAGCCTGGCCTGGAACACTTCCAGGGAAGGAACATGATTCCAAGTTCTCAAAGTTAGAAGCACAAGTTCTCCAGCACATCTCCTGCTCAAGATCAGCTCATGTAGCTACACTGCAGACCCATCTTTTCCCCCTTCTGATTTCCTTCACCTTAAACCCTTTGCATATGAGCTTTTTCCCCTAAACAGTGGTTCACACAGAATTGTTTTCATTAATAAAAAGGCCCCTGTGTGACTAATTCCTCTGTTAGATGGAACAGAGTAGGTGTAATAATGACTACAATTGGGTACTAGGTGGCTTCAGGGCAAGAAAAATATTAGAGAAATAAATTATTAGTATTTCAAACTTTATTTGGAATAAGTCTTAGAAAGTGCTTTTAGAAGCAATAATAACAGTTATAATTAATGAATGCACTGCCAAGTATTGACCAAAAGATTCTTACAAGTTCACCTTTCATTTCCTCAGTGCCTGACTACTCAATTTGTTTTCTTATTAAAATCCAAGGGCTTTGTGGAAA
Organism: Pachycephala philippinensis; assembly: GCA_013397055.1. NCBI lineage: Eukaryota > Metazoa > Chordata > Aves > Passeriformes > Pachycephala > Pachycephala philippinensis. The sequence continues at coordinate 96,069 of VWZT01003046.1, forward strand.
CGTCTTTGAAAACAATCCTCAAGATACAACTACTCCTTGTAAAAAAAGTAATCAAGAATCAACTTTTATGCACCATTCTCCTGTCAATACCAATTGTTTTAGAAGGTTTGCATGGTATTTTAAAAGTTAGAATGAAAGGACTGTCATATTTGCCTGTCAGATAAATAACATATTTGAAGACATTTGTATAGACAATGGAATGATTCTTGGATCTGTAAAAGATCTGATTTGGGAAACTCTAAATGTACAAGAGTAAAGTTACTTAGAGAATTAGTAGAATGAGAGTCAATCAAGAGAAGAGGAGCATAATGTGTAATTTTAATTGCTGAAAAACAGACAAACTTGGTTGTCCAAAGGATAAGCCCAAACAACACTGAAATACAGAGAAAAAAAAATAGATTTGTTAATCAGAATTCTCGGGCTAAATTTAAATCATAATTCTCCTGAAACATTTTGCCTTTTGGTGTTTCCACTGATAGTATTTTATGCAAGCAAGCGAGAATATTTAAAACATGTCACACAAAAGGATACTGGGCAGGTCCTTCCCAATCCTTCCACAAATAATTCCAGAAGGGACATTTAGTGTCCTCCATCAGGGCTCCCATGGCACTACATGCTTGGGTGAGCCATCAGTCTCAAGAAGTGAAATGTTGAGCTTGAGTTTAACACATTTAAATCACTGTTGCTTGAGCCAAAACCACTCTTTGTAAGTGAAGATTGACGTGATCCAGGTGGTAAAGGGAGACAAATACATGCCTTCAGTACAAATGTGGGACAGACAGCTGTGAGAAATGGGACATGAGGAATTCTTGCTTCCATGCAGAGCAAGGCCAGAGAATAGTTGTAAATTACAGAAATGTGGTGATGGATACAATTAAATATACTAGCAAGGCTGTCTTACCTGCTGTCATGTCAATACACAGAATTATTTGCATTAAGCTTTTCCCTGCAGGTGGAATCTATTCAGCAAAGGGAAATTTCATAAAATTGAAAGTTTTCCCTTCCATTGTAGCAAAGGACATGCATCATACAGGTATTTTCAACACATAAATCCTCTGCTATTGCAGTACCTACATTATCAAGGCCCTTTGCTGTAGGTCCCTGACATTTCCAGAGCCTTCATATGGGGTTGTGCTCTTTTGCTCTCAGACTGAGTACAGAAAAGGCAATTTCTGGTCTTTTAGCCATTGGTTTGCTAGCAATCTCCTGAAAGCTTGCAACTCATGTTCCGTGGCATGGATCCTTAGACCCAGCTGTCCATAACCCAGTTTGCCTGCAATTATGAAACAAACAGATTTCAATCTCCCACTGTCTTTCCCATTCCTGCGAGCTCTAATGCCATGAGAAGTCACCTCATCATATATTTATATGCCAGATTGTCAAACAATGGCTATTTCCCATTTTTGCCCCTGTGATATGTTGGACCAAAAGGTTTCCTTTGCTAATGAGGATATAAAAAGCAGGGCTTGGCATGTGGGCTTTACTTCATGTGCAGCTGCCAGATGGGCTAGAGCAGAGGATGTCTAAGCATGTGACTGCAGCAGCAAGCAAGGCAAACACACAGCCTCCCTGAAAATAGAAACACTCTCTGCAGGGAGGTATTACCCTTTCTCTACAAATCATAGAGCTGTAGAAACAGTAAGGTTGAAACAGACTTCTGAGATCGTCAAGTCCAACCATTAACCCAGCACTGCCAAGTCCACCACTAAACCATGTCCCTGAAAAAATGTATCTGGGCTTCTGGAAAAGGGCAAACTGCGGCAGAGGTAAGTTTTGTGATGGCCAGAATAGCAGGAGGATCTGATTCCATGAAGTGTACAACTTCTAGGTCCAAGCTTTTGTTTTACATTGCAATGTTTTACATTGCTTTACATTACAAGCTAAGGGGAATTGTGTGAGTAAAGATGATACAAGTTCTCAGGAAAACACTGGGTTCCTGCAAGCTTCTTCCCAGCGCAGTGGAACAGACAGACCAAGTTGTCTCTGAGGGTGGATGTTGTACAGAAACCCTCCAAAGTATGAGTCTTTCAGCCATAAGAGCCATTCCAAAATACAATGCTCCCAGTTCTGGTTTGCCTGCGGTACCCTCTGAACTAAGGTTTGAGAGGCCTTCAGACTCATTCCTTCCTCAAAAATGGCCTCTTCATCTTCATCAGGTTTGGGCAGGTGTTCACATTTTAACTCCTGAGATAGGTTTGAAACAGGGCTTTCATATCCTAACTGGATTCCTTAGGACTTTAATATCATTCACTGACTTGCAGATGAAATGTAGGGCCAGATTCCCTAACTTCTTTGAGCAAACTATCTAAGTGATCTTCCAGCCTCACTGAAATGCATAAATATATTCTTTTTTATTTGTTTGACCTTCCAAAAGGTACCAAATGAATGTGCTGGCAACTAAAAAGCCAGTGGAGACTCAGCTCTGACTTTTTTTCCTACTATATGTATTTTCTTTGTCCTTTAACGCCCAACTACAAAGTGAGTGATGATGGACGATTTTTCAATTTGAATCATGATCACTGTTAGATGTTAAAGGACAAAGGAAATAAATCATCTGAAAAGACATAAGGTGGTGGTGGTGTTTTCATCATTCAAAGCCCTTTCCAAGTTGTTGGCAAATAAAAGTCTTCTTTGACAACGGTAATTTCATGTTCTTTATCTCTCCCTGAGGAGGAAGTGCACTTGATTGCTTTGAATTTTTGTTATCAGCTTGGTGATTTTTCAGGGCAAAAAGGTCAAAACCTTGCATAACATTGAAAAGAAAGCCTTGAATAAGCAAGAAACAGTGTAGGTAAAGAGGAGTTTTATACTCTTTGGAACTTCTGTAAGAGGGAAAACGTCAGTCATCAAACCATGTCTTTCTTGCAAACTCAGGGGGAAAAAACCAAACTCACTTCCAGTCAAGCAAGGCTTTGAAGTTTTTGCCCCAATGTAAATGCCAACAAATCATGCAGGTCCGTGCCATTTCCACTTGTGATCATCTGTTGGAAAGCTGAACATGCTGGATGCAGTCGAGTTTTGGATAACTCAGGCACCTTCTCTGGGGCTCTGCCTCCAAATCAGTGAAGTGAAGCATTGATATTTATGTCCTTCAGACATTATACGCTGTGGTTGGGAAAAAGGTTTTGAATGCTGAAAACTGTGCAGCTGCAGACTGTTCTGTTGCTCACCTACTGAGCACTGCCATTGTCAGAGCCATCTTTGGTCCGTATTCAGTGTCCAGCACTGCAAAGCATTTCATCTGAATTTCCTTACAGAAGCCGAAATAAACCCATTTTTCACTTTAACACAGACTTCACACCCTCCTGAAGTACCTTTAGAACAGAGTTCAGCACAAATTCTCCAGTTTTAGAGCTGTATGATCCAAAGGTCTGGGTAACTCTAAATGTTCATACTCTCCAAGTCTCAAGGATCATGAACATGGAAAGTTAGTTGTGGTGTTACTGAGGAAAAAATTCCTTCCTGTGCCACATGCAGTGATCCACATTTACTAGAGCATTAAAATAAGAGTCCTTGCCATTCTCTTTAGTGCAGATGGTGGATTCCTTACACCAGTACTGGTCCCACTGGAGTCCCTGTAGGATTGATATCTGGGAAATGCATCTCCCTGTGACCTGGGTGTTCTGACTAAATGACAGACTGGGTCCTCCAACAAGGCACAGGAAGGTAAAAATATTTCGGACTTTGCAGGGATATTTTTATCTTCCAAGGACTGTAGAGCAGCCTGTGGGTTACATCTAGGTTCTAGAACAAAAAAAAAAACAAAAAAACATGTAATAACTCTTTCTAATAAATTAGCACGTAAATATAAAGTAAAGCCTTACACCAGCATATTTCCAGAAATTGTGGCATCAGCTTGCTACCTTTTTGCTTGGGTTTTGCAGATACTTACTGATACCTTACCAAAAAAGCCCTGGTTTTACAGTCAAAGGTATCACAGCATAAATCCCAAGCAAGAAACTAAAATCTGTAGAGAGCGTTTTGGTCATTACCTTTCACTGGCAAACCCATCTGATACAATTATCATATGTTGCATGTAATGGACAGAGACAGAGTTTACCACTGCAGTTTCTTTCATCCATCACCACACATAAATCCTTAAGCTGAAACACAAACCCAAGCCCTGCTCTGTGCCACAGTGGTGTCCTGGGCTGGTGGAGAGCAATGTAGGCTGCTGTAGCTGGAGAACCACGCTGCTGGTATCTGGCTATGATGGATTCTGCTACAAATAACATCAAAGTCTTTTCCTCTAGATTTTTAAAATATAGTCAGGGAAAAGAGGTTTCCTTCTGAACTCCCACACTGGGGTGGGCCACCCAGGTCACTAAATCAGCACAGCTCCTTATTTAACACTCCTGAGGATCTGGAGTTAGAAGATATTTGTAAGAAGTTGCAATTGAACTGTAGCTCTGTTGTTCACATTTATTTAGTTTCTGTATTGCCTAAGACACAACTGAAACGCTAGAGATTTCTATCATCTGTATATCATAAGCATGACAAAGAACCAATTTGAGCAGTGTTATTGATAGTGAGTACAATGCAATACTCACTCTTTCATCTGTTACAGAATAGGCAGGTTTTGTAATAAGATGTTCCTTTTTTTGTGTCTTCTTTTCCTTCCAGCATATTGCACGTGTCTCATCAATGCATCACCTCTCCATCTCATTAACTATCTGTGCTCAGAAGACCTCATTTTTTCCCTTGCCTCTGTTCATTAATTTCCTTCGTCCTCTTTCCCACTGTTTCTCTCTGCCTGTAATTTTTTATGTCTCTAGAGTCATATTAAGGGATGGCTGGGGGGAGAATGTTGTTTGTGGTACAGATGATACAGTACCCAAAATCCTATTTTTCTCATTTGAATGGAAGCCTGCAGCAAATCTGGCTTAATTTGTCAGCAGTCTATGTGTAACCATGTTTTAGAGGGACATTGAAAAGATTTGGGACCAACCTGTTTAAAACCCAATTAGAGGGACATGGAGCTAGGTACAGGTTAATGACTAAAGTCAAGGATGAAAAATATACAAGTCTGTGATGCTTAAGCTGCAACATTAATAAAGGCAGAGAAAAGGGAAGCCTGAGACAGCAGTCAGGTGAGACTGCCCTCTTTGAACTTCAACTTTATAGCTCAATGGCTTCCATGTAAATTTTCTAGGGAAGGAAGGTCTTCAAAATGGCTCCTCCCTTCCTAGGTGTTCTAATAGCAAAAAAGTAAAACAGGTCTTCAGGCAGAGAAAATTGAAAAGAGTTGTTGAACAGAAAAATACCAGGATTTCATGTAATACAAATCAGAACCTTACCACAGATATCAAAGGGGCAGTGGCAAATTCTACAAGCCAGAGTTAGAGGTCTCAAAGAGAAACCAAAATGTTATCAGTCCGGTTTTGGAAAGACAGTGCTGTCCAGCTCTCTGAAGTGAAAAGGGTTAGAGTTCAACAATGAGTCCTAGCAAAAAAAGTAACATAGGCTTGCACCTTGGTCCTTAGTCTGCACAAGCTGCAGAGGAGCTGTAGAAGTGAATAAATCAGGAATTCACTGCACAGTGGCCATTACATCTGAGGACAGCATCACCCATGGTAGGATGATTTTGGTTTAAGTTTGTTGAGTGTTTTTTTGGAAGGAATAATGCAATTATAAATGGCAATTTGCCACTAGCCACATTAAAACTGTAGTACATTAATAAGGTCCCAGGTTTGACCATCTGGATAACATTAGTAAGATCCTTCAATCCAGTTGCTCTCTGTATATAACCTTTTAATTTTTTTAAAATAATGTTTTTTCTGTGGCCAGACTAAAGGTACCGTAGTGGCCTCACCCCAAAAGAAAACCTTCCCTTTCTTTAGCCCTTTTTGATCACCTTTCCCTGAACAATTTCTCCATCTATTATATCTTTTTTTATGATACAGAATAAAAAAGTAGGATTCAAGGTTGAGATGCAGCACTGACTTATATGGAGCAATGAAAATGACCCCAAGTATTCCTATACCTTTATTGCTAAATAGTCATTTCACCATGTCCCTGGACATTACCGACCTTCAGCAGCAGTTCCATGCAATCTTCCAATGCCGCGGTTGGTTTTTTCTATTATTTTTTTCTCCTTCCAAAAGCATTCTGAGCTGATATTAATCCAGCCAGACCAGTGAAGTCCCTCCCTGCAGTGTTTTACAGCCATCATTTCTGCAGCTGAGGTGGCACTCAGTGATTCATAGGTGTAAGATACCAAAGCACACAGCAGACACAAGTAGCACGTGTTTCAGAGATTAGTTGCACACATCAGAAGCAAGTGTCAGCAGTGACACCCCTTGTGACACAGGATTGTCACCTCTGCCACAAGGAGTGACTTCTGTGCTGTGTCACAAGCCAGGCCTAGCAAGGAAGGCTGGGATGTGCTGCCTCAATGGCAGCAGTCTAAAATGGACTGGCAGTGGTGCTGCAGGCACCTGAGATCAGGTGAGGCGACAGGCTGCACTCAGAAGTGGTGCTGGTGGATTGCAGTAATGTTGGAAATTATTTCAGTAATGCATGGAAGTGATTTCCCCTTTCCCACGCTCCTGGCAGGATCACTTGTGCTGTGAAAGTGAAGAAAATGTTCCCATTGAGCCCATCACCAGAGACACTCAGGTGCTTCTCCTCTGGGAGGAGCGAGGGCACAATGATTTACTGTTCTCTGCCTCTCTCTCTCTGCCCGAGGCAGGGCACACAGACACATCACAAGAGGTGGAAAAGGTTATTTATGTGTTTACCGCTTCCCTAACATCCTAAAATGTCCCCTCCTCCCGGCAAGTCATCTGTTACTTCTCAGCATCTCTGTTAGGACAGGGTGTGACTCCAAAACCATCACAAGAAATTCTATCATTCAGTGCCATGTGCAAAGAAACAGCTGAATTGGATGGATTTTAGAAAATATTAAACTTGCTACTTGAATATCCTCAATATCCTGTGGCTGGCTTTCCAGTAAATGGGATGTCATGCATGGCTCCTCAGAAGCTTGGGTAGATACAAGTGAGCATGTTCTCCTTTTCCTCCTCCTCTTTTCGAAAAGCTTCACATCTCTGTCTTCTTTTGCTCTCCACACAGACAGACACAAACAGACCCTTTCCCAGCATTCCTCTCATTTTTTTTTCCAAGCACTCTTAGTTATAAGAGCAGAAACCCAAAAGTTTAAAAAAAGCCTCTACTTAAATAACCCCGTTGAAAGCCTGAAAGGAAGACACTTAAAAATGAGGTGATTGGTACATTCAGACTGTCATAAGACTATTTTGAGCTCTCCTTCTTGGATTAGTTTTTTGGTGGTTTTCTTTTTTTTGAGCTCGAGTTCAAAGATGACAGCACAGTAGCTCTTCTGAGAAGAAGTGAAAAAAGTGGATGGCTTTGATAAATGAAACTATTCTTCCCTGTGATTAGCCTATAAGTAAAAAGAAAGATAAATATGACTAAAAACTTCCACAGCAAAAAAATAAAACAAACAGAAAGGGACAAACTCCGAGCAGACAGTACCTCTGATTGCTGTTTAATGGTGACTGAAGAGAAAAACAGAAATAACTTGCAAAGAGGGCTTACAACAGGGCGTGTTTTGTTGGTAGTAGTGATCAGTCCCTGTGCCATCCCTGGGAGTGTTCAAAGCCAGGCTGGATGAGGCTTGGAGCACCCTGGGATAGTGGAAGCTGTCCCTGCCAATGGCAGGGGGTTGGAATGAGATGGTCTTTAAGATCCCTTCCAACCCAAAACACTCTGTGGTTCTCTGACCCCGATTACCAGGGAATGCAATTCCTGGTAATACCTAAGAAACTGCTACTTATAACCTCACAAAATGAGAAGTACTCACCTCAGAAAACACAGCAGTCCCCACAGAACATTGTTTCCTTGGAATTATTAAGACAAAAGGAGGCAGTGCTGCCTTTGAGTCTCTTGCTATTCAAGCTGTGTTATCTACCCTGACAATCTTAAAACTCTTGCTGTATTTGACATTTTATTTGACATTATTATAAACCTCCAGCTCCAAGAATGGTGACAGCATGGAAATATCAAACCACCTCTGTATTTCATGTGTTTCCCACATGCCTGGCAGAAGCTATTTTATAAGAAACAAATATTGTATATTCTTTGGGCTGAAAACATCCAAAAGTTTAAAAACCCTTAGGAGACCTTTTCTTCTGTAAAAAAACCCCATAATTTGTGATACTGTTTCATGACTTTGAAATGGTCTCTTTTGAGATTTTGATTATCAATACTAGGAACAGCTGCAGGGTTTAATTCTCTGTCTCAAGATAGGCCAAAATAAACCTTCTGAGAAGAGAAAACAAGTTGTTTGACTTGTTCAGCTCAATAAAAACAATGTCATCAGCTTCACTGTTAATTTCTAGCAGAGACATCCATCTGTGAACAATATGAGAAACAGCCAGGGGACAAAAAAAGACACAGATCTTTCTTATCTGGGTCCCCAGACATAATCTCAGTTACTGTGCTGGGTTGCTAACACTTACACAATAAATAATAGTTCAAATTTCTCCCAGGTGTAATTCAGTAGAGTTAGTACAAGAGTGAATTGCTCTGTTCAGATGTGATTACCCCCATTTATTATAAACACTTTTGATAACTTGTCATAAATCTGGAGTATTTCTAGGTTCCATGCCAGAACTACTGGTGATACCCTCCACACAACTGCAGCAGAGGTGGCAGCTTGGCTGACAGAGAAAGAGATATTTGGGCACAGATGCACTTTGCTGCTGAGTGAGGCAAGATAAAGGCTCCATTTGGAAAAAGAGGTCATTTTAGAACAAAGAACTTCATAGTTTGAAGTATTTGTATAGCATGCAGTTGTTGGGAGGCCTCCAGAGGTCTCCAGAAATGCTGAAGTCTTCTGGTTTTTTTCAGATAAATAAGCAAACAGAAGGCCTGGAATGGAAAACAGGTCTTGATGTATGGATGTGCTGGATGCATTCCTCCTCTCACCCTTCAAAGCTGGAAAACTCACACAGTGACTGCCACCACGAAGCATTCAATCCTGTCACATATTGTCATGCCCTCCACTTGAGCCCCTCCAGGAAAGGACTCATTCCTGTGCCTGGTGCAGGACAAGGGATCCTTCAGTCTCCAAGAGGTGGCTCTTTTCCCAGTTTCTTATCTTCACATATAGAACCTAAAAGACCAAAGAGAGTGATGAAACAGCCAAGGTCAGCTTGAATAAAAGCATAGAAGAAGCCTGGAAATGTGTAATGGGGGAAGAGACACCTTGCAGTGAGAAGAGCAGCACCTGGGTTGGTACAGCCAGGAGGTGCCCAGTGCCATCACCACCCTGCCCAGGCTGGGACAAGTGTCCTCCCCTAGGAGACCATGGAGACACGGCACCTGGCCAGCAAGGGACAGCCAGGGGAGGTGACCAGAGCCCCCAGGTGCTGTGTGTGACCTCGCAGGGCATTTCAGCCCAGCAGGTACATCTGCAGCACCCCCATAACACCCCTGGCGTTACCCCAGCTGTATTATTGAGGTTGATTCGTTGAATAAAATGACATTGAACCTAAATGTACTGTTCAGCAATTATCAGCTAATGGCATGTCATTATCAGTATATTTCCTTGAACATGATTTGGGTTTAAAGTACGTGAATCGACTCGTTGCAAAAAACAGCAGCATTACATTTTCATTCCACCAGTAAAACATGCCATCATATTTAATGTTGACTGAGACCCTCAGCTCCACTAATCATTTGTTAGGTCTCACAGGGAACATAAAATACAGTGTAATAGCACTGCAGTGTAATAGCATCATCCTTACCCCTTGGGATCTAACAAAACTCTACTGCAACAATTCCAGTTTAAAACTTGTAGCTCATTTATCCCTTTACTAAAGTGCCTCAAAACCAATTTACAGTTAACCACCGGGTGGACCAGAAGAAAACACAGATTTAATATGGCAAGCTATTGTATAGCAGCCAGTATGCTTTCTTCCTCTTCAACAGTAATATCTTGGATCAAATTAAATCCAATGCTCAACCCAACTGCTGCAAGCAGAACCTTGCCAGCTTCCTCTTCATCCTCCCTAAGCCCAGCAATTTTGCAAATGGATATGGCAAAAAACGAATCCCTTGAGCCTTGTTTCTTTTGCCTGGTAATTGATGAGTAACCTTGGCGTACACGTATGCATCACCCTGATGGAGGCTGAGCACAAACATTCGCTGTGTTCATTTGTAGGTAATGGGTTTCCTTTCTGAGATGCTCAAAAGCTGGATCCTCTTGAAGGATGTGAACATGAGACACAGGGTGAAAACCATTTAATCTTTACAGCAGAAACAGGTGAGAACCTGGTTAGAGACTGACTTCCCAACTAACCACTCCTCTAGGAAGACCTACACATATTTTGATAATTTATTTAATTGAACTATACTGTAAAAGAAACGGTTTAAAATCAGGACATGTTCTTCTGGTTATTGATTTTTATGCTTTTTCATGTTGTCTTTTGGAGCAGCCAGTGTTGCTAAAAGCTCTACCTCATCTAAAAAACACAAAGTGAAGAAAATTCACCCTTTTTCAGTGCTTTGTCAGTCAGTGTCTTCCTAAACCAGACTTCAAATTATTTTGTATAGTTGTCTACGGACTTTTTCCCCCTAAAAATATGTAAGTGCTTTCGGATACTTGTTGTTATAGTGTTTTAGTCTGTATCCTCAGACTGAAATGCCACCAAGTAATGATACTTGCCATAGAGGGGGTAATTGTCATACAGCCCAATCCAAACATTTGCAAGTATCTGCTCAAGTGTGAAGTATCTCTGGATCCAGTGTTTAACAAAGATTTAGTTTTGCAGTGCTCCCATACTGGTCTGGTTTTTTAAGTGACAGAGCAAAGGGGTTTAAGCCCGGAGGATGCAGTCAGTTCCTACTCCAGCTGTAACTATAGTCACTCACGTGCATCTACAGCTTTTTGGACACTTGCCACCTGAATTTAAGAAAAGAACTGTGAAAGTCACCTTCCCTCAAGCACATGTTTTAGCAGATGTTGCATCAGCAGTTACTGATTCCACAGAAAATAGGACGTCTCAAGAACAAAGCAGATTCAAGAGCACCATGAAGGCACTAAGACACCTGATGGAAACATGGTTATCATTCATCCTCCCTCCACTAGAGCAGAGGATAGCAGAGGTGTGCCCCTGTGGAGCCAGGAGCTGAGGGAAGGAATGCCTACCATGAAAAGATACACCACACAGAGAAAAGCCACAACCATCTTTCTTCCCTTGGCAAGTGGAGACACACCATTAACTACACAAGGACACAAAGAAATAAGAGACTGAAGTGGCCCGAACAGCAAAAATTGGCATCCTAAGTCACCTGCCTAAGACTGGGCGTTTTTAGGTTCATGTGTGGTAAATAGGCTGAGATCCTTTAGCTTGTAGACACACTGCCTGCTAGCCTATCCCATGAGCAAAGGAAATGGAGTGCTCACAATGCCAGGACTTAAGGCCTGTTTCCTGCTCTCATCAACGGGAAGAACGAGGTAATTTCACCAGTAATTCAGAGCAGCAGACTCCTGAGGGCATGAGATCCTCACGTCTTGAGTGTGTTGAATGGCTCTCCTGCTGATTGTGCCTGTTCCTTTTGACCACAGAGTGAACCTGGACTAACAGCTGGTTGGGCTCCTTTGCCCATATGCTGTCATCTACAAAGTAAATATCAGTATTTGTTCTAATTGTCCAGGCTCTAAACTCAATGGAGGCTCACTTTGAACTCAGTGGATAGTGTAACCATCCTGAGGCCTTTTGTTTCACTCTGTCAAGGACAGCTAAAATAGATAAAATTACCCATCGCTTTCCATCTTGCCTAAACAATGTCTAAGATGACTTTTTCAGATGTAGAAATACACACTGCAGATATACAAAACCAGAAGGATGGAATCCCATTGCTGAAAAAGGGGAGATTAATCTCATCTATATGAATCTGTGCTCAGTTAATTCAATATTCAGCCTGTGGCAGTAGTAAATTACTAAAATGCACAGAAAGACCCAATTCAGCTGGGCTAACTGTGATCATTGCTGACTTCAGATGCCTTTCCAATTAATGAGCCATTCACGGGAAGCTCTGACTTTTCATCTAACATACTTATGAATTTTAAATATCCACCAAATAGATCCCAGTAAAGATGATGTGATTTGCAAAATATCCATTTCAATTAACCCTCGTATGCACAAGATTACACAGTTATCTATATCCCCTCATTCAGTGTTTTAAACAGTGGCCTGGTTTTAATCCTAATGAAGATGGTGAAGAAAATCCATTGAATTTTATAGGTTTTGCCTCCTGAGCAAGTAGAACATCGTAGTATGATTATCAGGGTAGAAACCTCCTAGTACTGAGAACATGAAAAATGTTATTCCAGTAATCACCAATGTCTCCGCAAATATCTGATTATTTTTTTAGGAGATGTCAGGTCAACAGTGAAGGACGATAAACTGATCACGGCATTTTTCTTCATGAAAATAATGTCAACCTCCACGTACAGTGGCTCTATTGCTAAAAATATGCAATGCCTGCAAGTGTTGGATCCAATCGGTAGTGCTACAGACAGAAAGAAGATCTCCTATAACCCCAGAGATGTCTTTTCCATGCTGGGAAACCTGAAATTTGCTCTCTCATCTTACTGTGTATAGTCATAATTTTAACCCCAACTCTGATGTTTTTAACACGTCTCTGGTTTCACAATTTATTGGGACATGGACTAGTCTCAGGGCATCAGTTGCCAATTTACAAAGGTGATATTTCTTCTTCATGTCTCTCTGTGAAACCTCCTGTCCACACCTTTACCCAGCCTATGTCCCTTGACACAGCAACTACTCTCCATATATCAACCCCAGGTGATTGATAAGATGTGATGCTGTCCATGAACTTGCTGACAGTGCACTGCCCCATCAGCCAGGTTATTAATAAAGACATTAATCAGTTTTTACCCCAGCAATTTACCTTCAGGGTTGCCACTAAAAACAGCTGCCATTTGTACCACTGAACATCACTCTCCAAGCTCAGTATTCCAGAATTTTTTTCACAATTTATCATCCACTTCTGCACTCTTTTGCTTCTACATTTGACCGTGAGTTTACCATGGGAGATTATGCTGAAGGCCTTGCTAAATTGAAGGTAAACAACATCCATGCTCTTCCCTTGTCTGCTCATCACAGAAGGTAATCTGCTATTAAGCAGTGTGTTCCATTTCAAATGTTTTGGTTTGTTGGATTTTTTTTTTTTTTTGAGAGAAAACAGTGGGAATAGATGTCATAGAAATCTAAGCACCTAAATATCCCCTTGACATCAATCATAAAAAAACATTGAAATGTCAATGAAAGCACAAGTAGCATTTTCTCTTGCCTGTTGACAACACTAAATATATCAAATGTATACAACCATGATAAGAAGAGACTTTTAGTCTCTGCCTTAGAGCTGAAAGGGACACCATGACTAGCATGATTTTCTAGTACTTCAAATCCTGTGTTTCCAGCTTGAAATGATGGGCAGGTAGCCCCAAAAAAAAACAGGAACTTGGGCTGAAGGGCTTAGTTAGTTCAGTGAACCATGGAGGGTTTGTGAGGTTTGCTTTTTATTTTCTTTTCAGTACTGCTGCTAAATGAAGAGATCTTTATTGGGATGCGGAGCCCTCAAATACTGGCTCTCTCTAACCTGAGAGAAAATGAAGATATTTCTGGTTCTTCACCCCTGCAATGTTCTGAAATTAGATTCCCTGTGAAGCATAAACTTCTTTTTCATTTGCCACTATTTGTACTAGTAAATTAACAACACTGGGGCACAGGTGCAGGAATTCACCATCCATGATGGTAAAAAGATAAAAACGCCCTTCTCTGGTTTTGGCCCAGAGCAGCCAGTGGCTTCCCAAATGGTTGGTTCCCCAGCACGGTTTGGGAATCAGTTCAGACCAGGGACCTTCCCCATGAAGATCTGGAGGGAAGGGAATTGCATGGCACAGCCCGGCTGTGCCAGCTGGCCCCAAGGCTCCACACCAGCTCCCAGCACTGGATGGTTTGCTGGGAGTGATGAAAGTGTAAATGTTTTCCCAACCAATTCAGAAGCAAATGCAGCATTTCTCCCATGTTGTAATTCAAATGTCTTCCCTCTTCCCTCTGCAAGGATGTATAGGATTCCTCCACTGTCATTGAGAAGTTGGCATACTTCCCCCAGCATCTGGGTTTCTCAGTGCCTGACCTTAATGTTTCCTCTCTGTGTCAGACAGAGGCTGCTGCTGCCTTTGAAGGAATTCAGTACTAATAGCACTGTCTGGCAGGGACTGACAGGCTCAGAGGATCAAAGACAAGAACATAAATCTAACAACGTCCAGCCCAGGAACCATCTCCCCCCTCCCTACCGATAAGGATGCAAGATTGAAGAGAGGTGGGAGGATTTATTTGGAGCAGAAAACTGTATGAGGAATGAAGAGAGAGGTAACCACTTACTAATGAACTTATGAAAGCAGGGCATTTCCCTAAATATTAATATGCACAGATCCCTTTTTAAGTCCCTCTGAACCCTCTTAAGGTGATTAGTTTTGCTGTATTTTCTCACCCTGGGGCAGGGAAATCCTATTGCTGTGACATTTGGCAGGCTAAAGAAGGTCACCTTCTCCCCTTCCCACAGGGACATTCCAGCCAGGTTCTGACAGCTTGCCTGTTCCTGGTTTCTCTTGGGGATAATATCTCTCTTGGGCATTATTAATGCAATGTCAGAGCACTCTGGATTCCTAAACGAAAGGATTTGCAAAACTTACGGACACCTCCAGGAGCTGCAGGGCCAAGGTAGATTTCTTGCTTGCTCTCTCTGCTTTGTACCAACATCCACTGCCCTTTCCACTGCCTTCATCACTGGACAGCCCTTGTTCAGGGAACCACAGGCATCACAAGATCCCCGACAAAGCTGCTCTGTTGTTCTCTGTGTCATAGAACCATAGAATTATTTGGGCTGGAAAAGACCTTTAAGATCATCGTGTCCAGCTGTTAACCCAGCACAGCCAAGGCCACCATTAAACAATGTCCTTCAGAGCCACATCTACACGTCTCCTAAACACTCCCAGGGATGGTGACCCCACACTGACCTGGGCAACCTGTCCCACTGCTTGACCACAGTGAAGGAATTGCTCCTGATATCCAATCTAAACACTCTCTGGTGCAACCTTAGGCCATTTCCTCTCGACCTGGAGATGTCCTTCAGTCTCTTCTTCCTGTTTTCTGCTCTCCAGTCCTGCTAGGATACTCTTTGGGGAGCATGACATCCGTATCAGTGTTAATTAATATGTTGGAGTCTGTTAGATCAGTGCTTCAAGGGCAGGAGAATTTTGAAAACATACTTGCACATAGCAAGGGACCTAAGAAGTTTACTGGAACCCTACACTGTTTTCATTTCTTCACCCCAGGTGGCTCTACTTAAACTAATTTTTTTTAGTTATAATGTTAATTATGTTGGAAATCCTTGTTCAAACAGACGATGATCCCAAATGGACTCTTTACCTGGACTAGTGTAAAATAAACCATGGAAGTCTTTTCTACATTCAGAGACTTCTTTGTCCCAAAGGAGCTCAGCTATTTCAGCCCACAAAGGATAGTCCCTGTTAATAACTATAACACCACTGACTTTGCTGTTCCAAAAACTGGGCCCATCCCATTTTATAGGTAGTGGAACTGACTGAAGGAGAGTTTTGGGTTGTAGAAGGTGATTTTAACCAAAGATAAAGTAAATTTTGATTTCAGCTTCCACCTAATCACTGACTCCCTGTCACAGGAGAAAGAGGAAGACCAGACTACATATCAGTGCTAAGCTCAAGTGAACCAGCTGAGAAACAGTCTGTGCCAGGAAATGCCTGGCTGGAAAGCTCCACAGTGTAGATGTCTGCATACCACTAAAATACATATAAGTGATTTTTCTTAATATTATTGAAAAATGCTGATTTGAAGCCTGTAACAGATGAATATGAACAGTCATGACAGTCAGCAGTACCATCTTGCAGACCTACAGGAAGACTGGGTCAGGACTGGAAAAATAGGATTTTTAATCATGCCCTAGAAGTGCAATTGACTGAGTTTCTTTCTAAGTGAAAAAGCAATTACCACTTTTTCCCTGCCACCAAAGCTGCTGCTGCCTTTTTGCCTTGTATCTTCTATAATTAGAGCAGACACCCATAAAGTCTGATATTGACACTGAACCCTGCTGAGGGGAGGGAAACCTCTGGGGAAAAGAACAAGTATGAATGGGTGGCTTGGAGTTTTACAGCACCTTCTGTTGCAGCCTCCTAAAACTGTCACAAAAACATAGATCACTTGTTTTACAGGTAAATGACAACAAGATAAATAGTTGGTCCTATTTCACTAATGTCTTTGAACATGACAGCTGGATTGAAAAAATTGAGGGTTATTAAATGGAAAGAACTAAGTGAAAATATCAATAGTGGTTACTGCAGAGGATCATTTGCTTCCTTAAGAGGAAGAAAAATTGGGGTTTGTTTGATGGTACACACAAATAACATATACATCAAAGTTTTACCCTACTAAGTTATAAACCTTCTTGTTGACAATGTTCTGTATAGATACAGAAAGAAAACCTTTCCTTTGGCTGATAAATTTGCATCAAGAAGTGCAGCTACTAAAATAAAACCACTCAACCCCCCCCCCAACCAGTTGTATGAATGTAAATTGCTTTTTAAATGCAGATGAATCAGAATGAATGGAGTTGAAATCCAAATATATGTGCTGAGCCACTGGTTTGTATTTTCTGTTGCCTTTGGTCTGAATTTCAAGTTTTAGGAGAGCTTCCTTTCTGTTCATAGTTCATTGCAGTCCAGTCACAGTGGGGTTATGTGGGGTGTCTTCTGCTCTTCCTCAGTTACTGCTTCCATCATGTGTCTGAATAGTAAACTGAGACTATTTAGCATGCTTGTTTTGTGTATCTGTTTAATTGCACCAGAATGGGCAGCTGGTCACTTTGCAAAAAGACCAAAACCAACACATTTTCTTTTATTCTTCTTTGGGCCAATACCAATTCTTGCATGTTTATGTATCTTTTCATTTTAGTTATGGGGGAGGGGGAATCAAATTTCTGTGTTTAGCATTGAAAGACTTGAGGTAATTTTATGGTTTATGTGATTTTTTTTTTTTCAAGGATTATGCCTATTAAAAAATAGATTTTAGAATTCTAGTGAAAAACAACCAATTATAGGGTCTCTCTGGCCTCTGAGAAACAGTTTGAGTACCAGAATGCCACGTTCCATGCTGCTGTCCAGCCAAGATGGAAATCTCACTGCAGCTGTCATTTTCAGGCTCTCTCTGTAATCATTACACAGCAGCAGTAACAGAAAAGGCCCTTAACTATAAAATCTTGCACACAGGAGTAATAAGAGAAATTTCCTTATTATAATTTTTTGTGCATTACATTAGTTATGTAGTTATATTAGTTAGGCAGTTTTGGTTTTACTGGTAAAAAACAAACAAACAAACAAATATACAAACTGAAAAATAAGCAGATCGTGTGTTAGAATAAGAAACTGGGAAACAACATTCAGATATGGGCTGTTGTAGTCGAGGATGGAAAAGGGGAAGAACTGGTTCCAGTTGGAAGGAGAATGGGGCTATGAACAACACGATCCAGTCCATGGCAGGGAGGTTGGAACTAGATGACTTTTGAGGGCCCTTCCAACCCAAACCACTCTGTGATTCCGTGATTCTACATCCCTGACAGTTCCAGACAGAGCTCTTCTGAAATGAGGGGTATTCCCCAAAGATCTGAAGTTACTACAGGTGATGTCTTAGTTAAGCCAGGATGGCTGAAGGGAATAAATAAGTTGTATCTTGCTCGTCTGAGGAAACCCTCCAATACATTCCTTGTGTATTAAGCTTCCAGTTTAAGATCTGCCTGTGTTCCCCCTTTTTCCAGCACAACACTTAAAAGCATTCAGAAGCATTCCCCGCATATTGAAACTTTTTTTTTTTAGATGTTTCTTTCAATTTTTACAGTTATTTGCCTACAATGGATGGGCTGGGTCACCTTCCATCCGAAATGTCATTTGTCCTAGGTCTTTCTATTTCCACGCCTGCACAGTTCAGTGACATTTTGTTCCATCTGTCCATCTGGTTAACACACCTGCCTTCCCTTCCTCCAGGTCCAGAAGATGATGACTATGAAAAATAAAAGTTTAGACTGAAAAACAATGCAGTCCTGTTCTTCCATCACACATGCTATTTTTAAAGGCAAACGTCAATGAAGTTCCAACTCACTTTTTATTTCAGCAGTAATGGTCCCCTGAAGATTTCCAGGGAGTGAAAGTCAAAAGCAAGATATAGGGAAGCAAATCTATTGTTTGACCAGTCTGAAGCATCACAGCCTGCAAAAAAATTGGATCAGTTCTTTCATCTTTAGATCACATTGCCTGCTATATTACAGGCTGTTCCAAAATATCTTTGTATGGTACAAATTTTACTGATAGCTAAGGAACTCCAGGATTTTTTCAGCATAAGACAAGCGTTCCATTTTGACTGGAAAAGAAGACAAAAGTGTAACAAATCTATGTCATAAGTTACTGAGTTTGTCATTTAGCGTAAAGAGGAAAGGCATAGCTCCCAAACTACGCTGCAAGAGGACTCACAATATATATTCCTTACAGGCAATAGGCAAATGAATTTTTGTGTGTCTGAGAGGAGAGAGAGATCAAGGAGAGAAAAATTCATTTAATTTTTGTTTTTCCTTAGAAGCATCTCACAGTAAATTATCTTATTAGTCCATGGCCTCGTGACTGATGGTACTTTCCTTTCCCAAACTTTACTGAGTAGAGGTGAACAGATGTGACTGTCCCAGTGTCAGTAGTTTGCCTGAGCAACCCTGAACTAAGGGAAAACATCAACATGCACAGAAAAAATGGTAATAAGTGTCTCACAGTCAGAGGGTTCTATGACATCTGGCCATCCCCTTGTTATTCAGCTTTTTACTTACTGACAGTTGTTTTTCACACAAGTTGAAACAGCTCAGGAAAAAAAAAATGCCTGCAGGAGATTTCTGCAACTCCAGTGGAGTTCAGGAAACTGGTCAATGACTGACCACTCTCTGTGCTGTGAATCAAGGATCTGATACAAAATCTCAGACCAGGAAGAAACAACATTGAGTAATTCAAGTAGATCTCACTTGCACAGGAGCAGTTGGGATGGCTGCAGAGATGTTTCATCACTTTGGATAAGCCTTACAAAACCTGTACAGAAAAAGAAGGAAATTATTAAACCTGATCTTACTGCAGAATAATTTTGAGTTTGACTGTGAGTAAAAGCTTGCTTCAAGTTCCCCTCAGTAAATGAGCCTGAGGTTCAGGAGATGTGGATTCCTCTGACCTCATTTGGGTACCAAAACTCTGGCTATCTAGATGGAGGATTTAGATCCTGCTGCTCTTGATGAAAATAAAGGAGCAGAGGGTAATTTCTCTTGCCCTGAAATACATGTTTACAAGATTTATTGCTCTCTGATGCTCAGCACGCCAATCTTTCTGCAGGATCTCCAGTGAGATGTTGCACCTGCCTAAGCAGCTGGTGCCAAGGGATGTCAGACAGGATTTCCCTCTAGGAGCCTTCAAAGGCAGCTCATGCAAGACACTGGTGACTCAATAAATGGAGACATTTACTTCCAGAAGAACTCTTCCACCATTACCCTAAAATTTAGGTTCAACCTCAGTTCCCTGGAGAATTTCTGGCCAATTTTCAGTCCTGCTCTTCAGGAATCAAGCGAGGAACCCAACACAAGACCTATGTTCCTTTTGTAGTTGGAAGAGAAGGACTCTTTCTTAGCAACACACAGGAGGGAATGCCAAACAGATGGAAATACCGACAAATTCTCTGTGACAAACTTTTTTTGAAATTAATTTGATCGTTGAAGACTCATACACAAGAGTACCTCCCTAGTATTTACTCTAGGACAGGGCACATCACAGGAAGCAGGTCAGGAGAGTTTCTGACAATGTCTCATATCTGGAGTTGGAACACAGAAAAACCTAAACCTGATTGTGGCAGATATGGGGCTGACAATCTAAAGGAACCACCTTGGCACTTTCTGCAGTTGGTTTACAGGGAGGGCTGGAGCCCTGATTCCACGGTGAGGGGCTGCAGCTCACAAAACTGCCTGTGAGTGGTGCACTGTTTGAGGGAGAAAGAAAGAAATGGACAGGCAAGAAAAAAACATTGCCCTATTATCAAGTCAGCTCTGGTGATTTGGGGGTCCCTCTCCTCAGCACCCTGGGACCCACACAAACATCTGCCCCTGTGTTCAGCCTCTGCAAGTCTGAGCAGTGAAACGAACCCTTGCTGCTCTCTGCAAGAGGCAGCTTGTCCCTGGAGCCAAATTCTGCTCACACATGAGTCAGCCATAAAGTTTACCCACGCCACCCTGGGAACACGATCAGGCCTTTTCTGTTATGTACTTAATGCTCCCCCAATTGGTGCTCATGAAAGATGATAGCATGCTCCACCAAGAGAGCACTTCATCAAGAGTGAAAAACAGCACCAAGGGAAAGAAAAAAGTTGTTGAATTGAGCAGCCCATTGTCCCAAAGCTGTAAAATTCATCTATAAGGTCATATTCGGCAATTGTTTTGCAATTACTGCAAGCTCTTGGGAGACGAATCTTTGTCCTTAGCTTTTGTCATCCCAAAAGAGTCCCAGAAGCTTAGAAATATAAGCTGAGAAAGACCTCAATAGGTGATCTAATACCTCACCCAGAGTCTTTGTTATTCAAACAAACAAAGAGTAATTTCTCTACAGTTACTCCACTCCAATTACAGTTTAAAAAAAAAGGCCCTTTACCAGCATGGCAGTAACTAAAAAATCAAAGGTTGTGCTATTCTCTGAGCACCTCTAAGATTTACAGCAAAATACATCCCCATCTTCATTTTGCACCGTGAAGTACAGAGAAACTGTTATAACACATTGCAGTAAATCTGAGAGAGCCTTTCTATAAATCAGGGGAGAACTTTCACTGCTCTGCCAAGGCTCTGTTCAGGTGTGGAGCTGGTGGGGGTCCAGGGCAGACAATACCAAGGAGTGCTACCACTGCACTGCTCACACTCAGAAAAAGTCAGAATAATGGATTAAAGTCACAGAATCATAGAATCATAAAGACTGGAAAAGGTCTCCACGTTCATCCAGTCAAACCTCTGACCGAATACCACCATGGCCACTAAACCACACCACAAAGTGACACATTCACTCATTTTTTTTAATACTTCCAGGGACAGTGACTTCACCACTTCCCCAGAAAGGCTGATCCAATGTTTAAACCCTCTTTCAGTGAATAAATAATTCCTAATATCCAACCTAGACCTCCCCTGGCACAACTTGAGGCCATAATCTTCATAGTCCAGACTTTCAGTCTGGGCAGGAGATGGTGCAGCACTTCTCTAACAGCAACTAAGGAGCATATGTATGATCACATTAGTTCTTATGTGAAAGCCAAAAATCATCAGAAATAGTCTTCTTCTTGCTGGGTCCCTCATCATGCTGCCAGATTTGACTTGTAGTGGGGCAAACAGCAGCCACTGAGATTGGCTCAGCTGGTCAGAGCATGGTACTGATAACACCAAGGTCATGGGGTTTATCCCTGTACAGGCCACTCACTTCACAGTTGGACTTGATGATCCCTGTGAGTCCCTTCCAACTCAGAATATTCTAGATGAAAATGAGAATGTAAAGATTTGTCTGTGCCACAGGTCTAAACATCCCTCCAGCTCTAGACATGGGGTTTATCCCTGTACAGGCCACTCACTTCACAGTTGGACTTGATGATCCCTGTGAGTCCCTTCCAACTCAGAATATTCTAGATGAAAATGAGAATGTAAAGTTTTGTCTGTGCCACAGGTCTAAACATCCCTCCAGCTCTAGATAGACAGTGAAGAGCACACAGTTTCTACAGCAAGTACCCCAGAGCAACACAAAAACTGCATCAAAGCCCACTGGGAGGGTTTTTTAGTTATGGGCTAGGAGCTTTTTTGGTGTTTTGGTTTTTTTTAACAACTTAAGCAAAATCATGACTTTCATGGCTGAATGATGCCTTGCTCCTTTCTCCAGGTCACCTCTGAGGGAGACACTGCAGTCGGGTTTTATCTGATACCACCAGAGCAGATGAGCCAGCTCACTGTACATGCAGTAAAGCAAAGCTGCTAATAAAGACGTCTGACCTTGGCACAAAGTGGCTGAGATCCACAGTGGAGGGTGAAAGAGCACTGACAGTGAAGGTCCATTGCATGATAAGCTGAATGTGACAGCAAACTAACAGAAAAATTAATTAGCAGCAGCTGAACTCTTATATGTGACCCAGTTTCAGGAAGAAGAGTGTTTTCTTTAAGCAGCTTTCAACATCATCAGCTTCCTTGACACTTTGGGATCTTTGGTGGAAAATGAGACACCAGATGCAGGGGATGGTAGTGTGCCCCCAGTTCTCTGTCAGTTTTGATTCAAACCACTGCAAGATACACCCCAAAGCCCCATATTTTATAAGCACTATAAAATAAGCATTTGCTGGTGGAAAGGTCATTTTTAATAGCAATGTGATAAATATGAACAGGAGCTGTGCTGGAAAATTATCCACAGAGGGCTTCCATAGTGCAAGGCTTCATTTATCAGGGGTCTCCTGCTTCACTGTACAGCCCAGCCCACCAAAGTGCACCTCAGATCATCAAATCAAGATGAGTAAATATCAGACATGGTTCACCTAAGAACTTTTAAAACTCAGTAATTGTTTCACATTAAAAAGGAAACAGATTTCAGAAGCACAAGACCTGTAAATGAAACCCAATTCTTTACACAGTTCAGATTTAATTATGGCCAATGATCAAATCTTACTTTTTTTGCCAAAGAGAAATCAGAAAACCCAAGGAGCAATAGGAGTTATCAAGAAACATAAGCCCAGTATAACTGAGTGCTTCATGTCATTCTTGGAACTGGAAATTTGTTAAATGCTGCAACTAAACCTAAAATACAGCAGCATGTCTTGCCTCTTAGCTATTTCTTTGCATAAACAAGTGAATTTCAGAGATAAGGAAAGATTCCAGACCTTTAGCTCTAGAAGCTGAAATATTCTACAGATGTAGAGGTGAAGTAGACCTGGGGAAAATAAATGTGATTGTGGAAGTTTCATTTATGGCTAATAAAACCTTTACTTGCTGCAGTTTCCATAACAGAAGAATAATTTTCTAAGCTCTTATTTATTTGCTAAAAGACCTGTAGCAGTTCTATGATTCTTATATGAACAGCTTTATCCAATTTTAAGGCAATAAAACACTTATTAAAAAAATGCTTTGTAAAATAAATGTATAAAACAACTGAAATAAAATGGCAAATAACAAGACAATGTTGTTTATTTGCTGCTGGAAATTTTTTACTTGTATCCTGTGGACACAGGCTGGAAGTCTAGGACTGCATAATATTAGAGACAACCAGAGAAGAAAAACTATTGATTCTTCACTATTTGGATTAATTTTGCAACAGAAAAAAGAGAGGCTTTTTGAAGGGTTTCATGAAGAAAAGGAGAGATTTGCACTTGCAAAAATACCATTTCAGTGATCCTGACACAATATATTCTCACTCTCACACTCCTTGCAACACTACCTGGTCACAAGTGGGAATTTGAGGTGAGTTTTCCCTTGACATTGAAAGGAACTTTGCTTTCTTAATTCGTATCTAAAGTTACATCTCACTTGAGAGAAACCTTTCCAAGTGAACTTTATGCCAAACTGAGAACATTTATGCACGTACTTACTAAATATCAATAGCAATTTCAATAACAAAGCTCTTGGTAATAAATAAATAAATAAACAAACAAACAAATAACTAAATAAATCCTATCCAGGTCTGTATGCTGTAATCAACAGTTTGATTTCTAAGAGGATTTCTACGCAGTGGTGCTTCCATCTCTACAGTGCCCAGCAGTACCAACACAGACTCAAAATTCCCCTCAGTGCTGAGAGGGTGCTGTCCCCCTCACCCAATCTGTAAAAACCAGCCAGAGCAGCCCTCACTGCTCATTTACCTCCACCCCTTGCAGTTTTCACAGCTGAATTGGTTCACCAGATCCAGACACAGGCACCTGAACCATGGCATCCCCATGTGCCTCTGCAGCTGATGGCTCAGCAGGTTTGTCCTGTGCTGTTCCTCACCTCTGCAGGCACAGGGATTGTGTTCAGTGTCCCCAGGGAGCAGGGCTGGGCTGGTTCACCCTGTGTGGGGTAAGTTTGTCTTTCTCTTCTCATGAGATCCCTACCAAAACCACTGCTGGAAGAGGCTGGAGTGAACTCTTTGGGGTTTGAAGCATAAAGAGGGTGAGCTGATCTGGCGTGGGGCATCCCTGTCCATGGCATGGGGTTGGAAGTAGATGATCCTTAGGGTCCCTTCTAACCCAAACCATCCTGTGATTTTATGAAAAAGGGCTCTTGGTGCTTTCTTCTACCACAAAAAGGGTGCCCAGCTCTTCTCATAACCAAATGGTGCAAGGGAAAAATGCAGCAGACATAAGTTGCAGCAGGAGAATTTCTGGTTGTAAAGGAAGAAAATAAATTCGAAGTGATTAAGCACTAGGACAAGTTCCCAGAGAGATTGTGAATTGTTGGCCTTTGGAGACATCCAAAACGAAAGCAAGCAAATCCTCCAGCAAGCTAAATTCAAAGTGAGACCAGCTCTGAGCAGAGGGTTGAACTGGAGACCTGCAAATCTCCCTTCCAGAGCAAGATATTCTGTGAATCTATTCATTTTCTTCTCTTTCCCAGAATTTAATGACAACCCTGAATAGTTGCCCTGATCAGGGAGAGGTGCATTTAGCTTTCAGCCAAGGTCATAAAGAAATAGGATGCTGCTTGCATCCTGCAGCTTCAAACAAAGATCTTTTTGCTCACTTAACCCATATCCCGTCACCTCTGTGCCATGAAGGACAGCACAGGCCATAACAGCAAGATCCAGATACAATTTCCATCCTCATGTGGCACTTTTTTAAGGAGATGGAATATAAGCGTATTACTCTTAACTTACACCAACACTGCAATCCATATTGATGAGGTTGTCCAAGGAAAGAGTAACATATTTTAATATATTTTAATATTTCACTGGTACCCCCTCCCAGAACTTAACCATTTACAACTGAGACTAATTCCTAAGCCAAAGAATTTTTATTTCATTTTTTCAATAGAATAATTTTTGATTAGCTGTCTGAACTTTTTTTGTTAGCTAATCGACATTTTACTACCTACAGCATCTTGTGTTAAATCATCCAGTGAAAGACTCCAAATAAATAAAACATAGAATACCACATCACATCACAGAAATAGGTCTTGATTTTGTCGAGCACTGCAGAGAAAGAATTCCCATCCACAGCAAGCACAACAGCTCCATCAATACTTAAAAGCACTTAGACTTTTGATCAACTCACACAATTTTTTAAAGGTCAGTTGAAAAAAAAAGAAAAAAGCCAATTAATTTCATTTCACCCAGAAGAAAGTGAAATATAACCCATGGAAATTAACACCGTAATATAACTGCTCCAGTTTTCTAACCCCTCTGGCACAGCTGTGTCTGTCTGAAAAATGTCAGAGTGGTCCAAAAACCCCAGGCAGGAGGAGTGCTCAGCTTGTCTTGATCCACATGACTGCACAGTAGGTTTCATAACACAGCCTGAAAATCTTGAACACAACCCAGAAAAAAGTAGATCTGGAAGCCACAGAACAAGTAGCACTGACCATTTTCTAATCCCAGCCCTTATTGTCTGCTACTTTCTGCTGATTTTTCTGTTATTATTTTTAATTACTATCTCTGTCTTTATTCCCAGCTCAGGTTTTCGGGTCAGTTTGAAGGGACATTGATGGCACAGAGCTCCCATGAGGCCCTGAGCTGTGCATGTGCACCACTTCTGCAGCACATTGGAGGGCTGAGACAGAAGCCCCAAGCAGAAAAATGATGGTCAACATAATTTTGTAATTAATGTCATTTCCTGAAAGGTGAGTGCCTCAGAAAATCTGGCTCTGGGAGGCATCCAGGCAGTACGTGGGATGCTACTGATGGCAAAAAGCATTTTTAACCTATTCTTTCTATCAACCCTGTGTTTGATAATGCAGGACATCCTCTTGCTCCTCTCAGGGCACCAGCCAGGAGCTCTTCCCTGGAGCTCCACATATGGGTCCTTACTAGAAACAGGAAGAAATGATTGTCCTAAAGTGTCTTTTGCACTATCTCACTCCTCAAACACCTCAGTTCCAGTTTCACCATTACCTCCACGAGTTTATGCAACTATTGCCAGCATCTGCTACATCTCAAATGCTGTGTCCAGTTCTGGGCCCCCCACAACAAAAAAGACATTGAGAAGCAGGAGAGAGTTCGGAGAAGGGAACAGAGCTGGGGAAGGGGCTGGAGCACAAGTCTGATGAGGAGCAGCTGAGGGAGCTGGGAAAGGGGCTCAGCCTGGAGAAAAGGAGGCTCAGGGGGAAACTTCTCATTCTCTACAACTCCCTGGCAGGAGGGGGCAGCCAGGTGGGGTTGGTCTGTTCTCCCAGGTAACAAGTGACAAGAGGAAATGGACTCACGTTGTGCCAGAGGAGGTTTAGATCAGATAACAGGGAAAAATTTCTTCACTGAAAGAGTTGTCAAGCAATGGAACAAAACTGCCCAGGGAAGTGGTGAAATCACCATCCCTGGAAATGTCCCCAAAAAAGATGAACGTGGCACTTGAGGACGTGGTTCAGTGGTGAACACGGTGCTGGGTTAACAGCTGGACTCCGTGATCTCAGAGATGTTTTCCAACCTAAACAATTCTGTGTTTCTGTGATCTCTGCCTTGCTGTGCTCTGCCAGCACATTTGTCTGACAGTCAGTACTGTGGATGCCATTCCCAGCTCAGGAGCATCACCTGGCCCAGCCCCCTGCTCTGACTGGCCTTGCTGGCTGGCAGACACGGCTGTCAAGTGCACTCTGATGGCTGCCAAAGCCCCCATCACCTATTACTGCTATTAAAGACAAATAATGCTGGGTACCACCCTTGCCAGAAGCTTCTGTGGGTTAAACCAGGCACAAGAATCCACGAGTCAGCTGTTGCTGTTGGTCCAGAACATCTTTTCTCCCACATCAGCAATAGCCATTACTGATTTTGCCTCAGATTTCATTCCGAATATTATGAAATATTTGTGAGACTTGCTTCTTATTAGAACTCGGCTGCTGTTACAGTATCTTTTGAAATTTTATTTCCTTGGTAAGTTTTCTATTTTCTATTATATTTCAAGGATTTCATCTAATTTCTGATGGATTTCCTTTCTTATCAGTGTGTAGTTCTGATTGAATTACCAAGTCAGACATTGAAAACCATCAAAACTGAGGGCTTTTTAAGATAAAACAATGAGATCATATTGATCAGAAATATTCAAAGCCAGAAAAGGCTGAACTGTTAAAAAATTGAGTGTAGCAAAACTGTCAAGTAAAAATATGTTTCTACCAAATTGAAATTAATTACAAAGCTGCAGATTCTCTTTGGAAACTGCCAGTCATTTTCACAATGTGACCAGCACACAGGCACTTTTCAAAAAATAAGCATTTTTTCCTTCACAGTTCTGTTAGTCAGAAATGGATTTCATCCATTGCTCAGGTGCAATTTGATAAATGTGCTATTGCAGCAGTGAGCTGCTGAAGCAGTAGGAGCAATGAGGCATAATGGGAAATATTCTACATTTATTTACACCTAATATTTTTTAAAAGATTTTTGGCTAAACACAGACATTTGCAAAGTATTAGCATATAATTAATCCCACTGAAATCAGCAGAACATATTTTTCTGCAAAATAAAACAAAGATTGTGAAGCAACAAAACCCTGCAGAAAGAGGAAATTATTACTATTTCAGTTTGGTGGGTGTTTTCAAACAGCAGAACAAATATATGAAAAATATCACTCTGGAACTGAACACATGGTTGTGTTTTTCCATGTATAGGGGTCGTTAATCCGTCCTGCATTGTTATTAGTGGATTAGTAAAACAGCAAAGTGTCCAAACGGGATCCTTCAGGGAACTTGGAAACCTGAGATTAAATGTGGGTTTCAGGACACGCGAGCAAAGTAATAATGAAAAGGAATTTTCTCCTGCAATTTCAAGTTATAAAGTATGAATGAGCCTGGATTGAATAAGTGTGAATGATGCTTTTTTTATCTTACCAGAATCACCCTCTTTTCTAACCATGAAAAGAGGTAGAACAGCTCTACTGAGGCAAATATGCACACAGGAAATAGGGTATTTCAAGCACAGCTCAGATCTGTGCACAAGAATGATTGATAATTGATGAATTTTCATTTTTAATTAGAACGAAAAAATGCTGGTGCTTTTGAAGATGCTGGCAGCAGGGCAAAGCCAGAGGCATCCCTCTACATTAAATGGAGGATTTCCTCCTAGAAGCAGGAACAGATGAAGGCAAAAACATCATGAAAGAGCTGAGGCTGGAAGCATCACACAGCTCAATCGTAAAGCTCCAACTTCAAGGAGAGTTGGGTCTCCCAGCACCTTGCAGGAACACCCCCCTGTGTTTGCCTGGAGGCTGCAAAGCATGCAGAGGCTGAAAGAGGGAGATTTGTGCACTGGCTTAGGCTTCTGGCAAAAAGAGAGTGGTCCAGGAGCCCTTCCTGCAGGAGGCAAATACACGATGGTGGTCTCATGCTCAGTTTGCAGTGGCCGACCTTGGGTGTCTCTGAAGGGCAGCAAAACTGTCCCTCAGGATAAATGGTGTCCTAAAAGCCACAGGCACAGGTACACCCTTGCAATGCTGTCATCTGTGCAGGGAAGCCTCATCCCCGTGCCTGCTTTTGTTCTCAAATCATTTTATTTCAAATTTATGCGATGTTTGTGGTACTGGCATTCACCTGTTTGCTCCTGCCAGCCAGCACGGGTCTCTGCCACTTAGGCTTCTACTGATTTCACTCTGCTGTTCTCAGTTTTCTCTCCTTCGGCCATGGAGGAGTTGTTCTGTTATGTGAACACATGTAAAACCTTGGCTTCTAAAAAAAGTCACGGGAGGTTTAGAGTCTGGTATCTTTATGTACCAACTTTCTTAAGGAAGACGTACACTCACTACTCAATATTTCCCCATAGCATTTATTTGAGAGACAGAACCAACAAGGTTCTACAGCCTCAGGGTGTCATCTCTTCTGACTGTTAGGAGCAACAGTGCTTTTGGGGGTGAGAGAGTTGTTTGACAAAGAGTGTCCTCACCTATGTTATCTGATTTAGAAGAGAAAAACATCAAAATTCACACAAGCTGTAGTTATGTAGCATAACTCATTGGCTCTTCTGCAAACCCAGACCCACAGGCACCCAAACTTGGTGCTTTGGGTAGAATTTAAGTAACCAGAGCTGTACAGAAAAGGTGCTTCTGCATTCTCCCAGGAAAACACCTGAGCCATTATGACCATTGCTAAAAGAGAACTGAAGAAGAACCAGCATCAAGAGTTTTCATTGTTTGATATCTTTAGGGACAGTATTGATTATGATACTTGAATATGATTCTTGATTAATTATATAAGACTATTATTTCTTCACTCACTGGGATTCATAAGAATTAAAGCCCTCAGCACAGGTTTACAGGGCTGTAATCAAGGATGATGTGGGCAAAAGAGAGCAATGGACGCAAAACTGCACTGCCCCTAAACACCCCTGGCATAAATGGCCCAGAGGAGATTTTGCATAGTCCTGCCTCTGTTAATCTCAGTGGCTGCCAGAAGCAGCTGGGCAGGATGGGGATGTCAAACTTCTGAGAGTGAGCTGTCCTAGTGTTACTCCACCCTCTTGGAGAAATCTCTCTTTGAAATCCCTTCATAATCAATGGAGAGAGACACAGCAATTCTCACTTTGAAGATCTGAGACATAGAGAAAGTATTTTGAGATAGAAAAAGTCTTTTATGACCGTAACACCTTCATGGCCCTCCGGAATGCCCCTAACTTAGACATTTATTTTTTAGAACTTAGGAAAAATCTATTCTTTACTCTCTTGTGTTCCTTGCTCCTGTGCTCCTCTCTGAAATGTCAATAATAGCTCAGCAAAAGCTCCCCAGCAGTCACATCATGAGAGCAAATGCAGGTTTTGCACAGGGGATGAGGTCCTGGCTCACATCTCTGCATTGCAACTCAGAGGTTTCTAATCTGAACTGAGAGAACACAGCCTGGTACACCCTGAACCCAAGAAAATTGCTCTTGAATAATTCATTTTTTAATAAGGAAAGTTTTTGAGATGTTTTTCATTTCCCAGTATGCCCTGACATTTCTTCTGATGTATGTTTTGCCTTTTCATAAAGAAATTAATACTATGAGCATCAGAACAATTCATAATTTAATCCCTCAGATTTATATAAAATTTTGAATGGGATACAGTGGAAAGATATCACATGTACACATTCAGAGAGTCTAAATCTAACTGGGATCACAACTTAAAAAAAAGAGGCAACAAGAGACCCTTTAATCAGGCACATGTGGGTGTGGAGAGAAAATAGAAACTATTTTAATTCATTGTCATCTATATTTGATATGGTCTCTAGCAAAACCAATCCAGAGTGTAAAATTAAACATTGATCCCTGGTCATTCAGCTCTTAGACACTCCTGCTCTGAATGAAAATCATGCTTCTGAGAAAACCTGTACTGAAAACTTAACAATTTTTAGCATTCCTTTCAATCTCCATGGGGAAGAAGAAAGAATCAATGTCCATAATGGAAGAATATTTTTTATAATTTGAAGAAGATTTTTAATGAAAGTTGCAGAAAAAAAAAAAGTTGTGGGTTTTTTTCCCCCAGAGTGAAAACGGGAGGACAGAGGGATGAGGGGCATCAGTTTGCTGTTCTATTTGTGCAAATAAAAAATATAAATATATGTGAGTGTATACAATAGTCTACGGCCTACCAGTTTTCGTTGAGAAAGTTCATTCATCCTTAAGCTTTGACAGGAAAATCAATTGAGTATCAATTGAGTATCAGGTATGCACTTTTTACTGTTTCTTTGAAAAGCACCCACTTCTTTTACTAAATGTTTAAAATTGCAAAGCCTTTTCATTGTTAATTCTTTACAAAGGTTCACAAGAGTCCAGCACATAAATGATGTCTCCACTTGCACAGCGTGCTCAGCCTGCTCAGCATCCAGTTTGCTCTGAGCTCTTCAATCCTTCTGACCATTAACTTCTTGCTGGGGGGACCAGGATGGAACCTGCTCAAAGGAATTATTCTGACTTGCATTTAAATTATGAAGCAGAATATTGACCTGTCTCCACCGCTTCTTATTTTTCAACTTCTGCAACAAATAAGGAAAGGATTATATCAACATACACCCACAGTTCAAATCCCTAGAAAGGAATCTCAGGCTGTAAACCAAGCAAATCAAATCCCCATGTAACCAAATAAAATGTGCCCATGGAATTATGGACCATTTCTACTCAAGAGATGCAAATTAAAATGTCATTTAAAGTCTTAACTTTGACATTTTGGAAGTCTTGGTCTCTTACTGAGTGTTCCTTGAACACAGTTGCATGTGTATGACGTTGCTCACTTGTTATTTCCTGAGTATTTAAGATTGCAGGGTGCATGTGCAGTGCCTGGAAACCAGAATTTTATTGTCATTAGCTGATTTTCTCCATGAAAAAGGAGTAGTGAATGTTAGTTATTCTCACTTTCCAGGTGCTCCATTAATTCTGTGCTGCAAAAAAATGGGGCAGGGGGCATCATCCATCACCCACTAGTGTGGAGCTCTATTCACCAGAACTCAGGGATGGCTTAATTCAAATCTCTCTGGGAAACCTCACCCCTGTAGCCTGGGCTGAGTACACATTTCATGACAAATGATGGAGTTTCTCAATTAATTTCCTTTTTTCTTCTTCAGAAATTATTAAGGAAAAAAAAAAAAGAAAATAAATCCCGTTGACATTTTTTTTTCTGGCTTTGTCCAAAGATTATTGTGTTTGGCAGAGTAGCTGACGATATCCAAAATTCGCATGGCATTGTTAAGAGGAGAGAGGAGGGGTGAGTGGTTGATTTGGAAAGGACAAGGGTCTGCCCTCGGGTGACTTCAGTGAGGTCACCTCAGTGCTCTGCACCTCAGTTTTCTCTGTTGTTGAAGACCGTGACTCGAGGTTGACCCGTGTATGGCACTTTTTGAAATACTGTTGCAGTTCAGTCTCTTCTTCCCTCATCTGATATTACAAGCAGAAGGTCTAAGAAGACCTCCAAGGAAGTTTTTCTAGCAGCAGAACATCTAAGTTTTCCCATAAGAAAATATTGACCTCATAAGAAAACAGTACTTCAATGCTTTAAACACTTTCTTTAGAACAATCAAAGAAAACTTCAAGGCCTTGGGAGTGCACAACAGTCCTCATCACTTATGTTTACAGACACTAAAACTTCAGGTCATAAGGGGTGGTGGTGGGAAGACTGTTATTATTTCCCATTTATTCCTCAGAACAAACCAATCTGTGCATGAGAGGCACACAGTGACACTGGAAAGATGTCCTGTAATGGAAATATGTCATCAAAAGATGATGAATACATGTAATTAACTACAGGAGTACACACCCGAGATTACGTAAATCTACAGATAGAGGCATCAGAGTGCTCAGGTTCAAATCTACCCTCCTGCCCAGCCTCACCCTGTGCTATTTCCAGTATCATAAGGATGATGAATGAAAAATTCCTAATGTGCTCAGAATATAAATATAAAAAAGAGATGTCTTTAGAGTATAATGTTATTTCTTACAGTTAAGAGCCTGCATCTGCAATTCCCATCTTTTCAGAAAATTGTTTTAGTACTTGACTTTACCCACGTGCGTTAGATCTACTGAATAGTTCATACCTAAATATTCTGTCAGATGGCACCCAAGAGAAGGCTGGTCTGTCTGGAGGGCAAGAAGAACTCCTCAGTACATCCCCCACGCCAAGAGAGAAATCTCTGTTCTCTTCACATTACAGTTAAACCTAACAACTTGCCTCTCTCGTCTGTGGCACATCCATTCTGCTGAGAAATGACAAAAATATGCACAGATGAACCCTCTGCTGTGCTCAGCAATGACAGAGACCTGCAGTGTTCAATCAGCCCCCTGTGTCCCCAGCCTGAGCAAAACTGTGCTTTGCAAGGTCCTTGCCACCATTTCTCCCAGTCTGGTTTTCTGTAGACGAGGCTAACTTTAGCCTTTCTAAGATGATGTTTGCTAATTTGAAGTCGATAGAACATCCTACTGAAGACTGATGGCAATTCTGCACCAGTGTCACCCTTGTAGTTTTTCTAAACCACGAGAAAAATGAGCTGTCCCCAACCCGAATATGGAGAAATGGAGACAAGTTTCCAGCCATAAACACAAGTCAGGACAAAGCTACTGGGAGCTCTGGGAGTAAATCACAGTTTTGGTGCTCAGTTAGACAGAGGTGGGAGTTCTGCCAGGCTGCTTCAGGATTGCCCTTTTGATTCAGGACCACCTGAACAGGACAATCTCTTCTCCCAAGAACTAATTGATTCGCTTGTCCTTGTTTTTATTTCTCCAGGAAGCAAAAATGACACCAAGGTGACACAACAATACTCATGGTGGTAATGTCTGTGCTGTAAAAATCTTACACTTAGATTGACACCATATTAAGGGGTAGGGAACAGGACTGTAAATGTAGCACCAAGGGACACACATCAGATGTTGCCAGCGATAATATTGTTTGCAGCATCCCCGTCACATCTACAGCAATAAGCAGTGATGTCCAAATCAGCATTATGATTTCATTTTGTGATCAAGAAAACAGACAGGGATATGAAAAAATTCCTCTGTAATACAGAAATCTCTGCAGTAATAACAAGAAACACAGAAAAAGAGATCCCATGAATGCTCCTGGTAACATAAATGTTCATTTTTACAAGTGAATAACAGCAATAACTACACACTTGAGCCTGCACCCAAAATTTGTCCAGGTTTAGCTACTACTGTAAACATAACTCAATAAACCTCCCAAGCCTACCCTGAGGGTTAATTTGGGCAAATGACCATTCCCCATGTGCAGCTCCATTCCTGATTCAGAAGATAGAGACTTTATTAATATGAACATGGACAGATTGCTCTAAGCTTAGACGTTAGAGGCCATGGCACTGCCATCTTTTGAAAATGTAGTCTGGCAGCAGTGGATGAGTGCCTTGGAGTGAGCTGCACTCCTGAAGCTCCCGGCCATGGGTCTGGCATTGTAGCAGAAGAGCACACACTTTGTTTTCTTCTGTCTCCTCTCCGCGTGCTAGGGGTTAACATGAGAGACTTTTACAATTGTAGAGTAAATGACACTTTATTGAAGAAAGTATTTGGAGTATTAGAAGACCCAGGGCCTTATGGCTGCCTTCCAGTACCTAAAGGGGACCCACAAGAAAGATGGAGAGAGACTTTTGGCAAGGGGAGATGACTTTAAAGTGAAAGAGGGCAGGTTTAGATTAGATATTGGGAAGAAATTCTTTACTTGGAGGGTGATAAGACATCGGAATTGGTTGCCCAGAGAAATTGTGGATGCTCCATCCCTGGAAATGTTCAAGGCAAGGTTGGATGGGGCTTGGAGCAACCTGGTCTGGTGGAAGGCGTCCCTCCCCATGGCAATGAGATGATCCTTAAAGTCCCTTCCAACCCAAACCATTCTGTGATTGATTCTCTAAGTCCAACAAGAACAATCTTCTTCCTATCTTCAGACTTTTCCTTCTGCTGCCGATTCTCTCTACAAATTTCACACAGTTTTGTAGCAAACTGACAATCCAAGCTAATAAAATATTCAAGCAAGGGGAAGGTAAGGAAGAAGACCTCTCCTCTGGTAGCAGCTGATGCTCTGTCAGTTCCCTACATATTTTCCTCTTCTATGGCCTGCTCATAATGTAATATCTGCCACTGACTCAACAGACCTGACACAAACTTTCCTGTGCATCCCTCACTGAGGTTGTTTAAGCTTCTGCTATGGTGCTTTCTGTGAATTCAGCTGGTATTAACTCAGAAGGTGCCTGCTCCAGTTTGTTTTGCTGAAATATCGTCGTTAACTAGGGGAAAAAATGCAGCCCAAACAACTCTAAATTTTAATGGACAGTGAGTTACAAAGACGTTTTCCACAGTCTAGAAAGACAAGCACAGGGTTGGTGAACCAGGAGTAACTGCATCAGCCATGAAGAAATTCAGGTGAGAGTTAGGAGCCTGATTTTTGCCTCACAATGACTTTTTTTAATCCATTATTTCAGTGGTAGCAAGTTCACATCCCAGTTACCTCACTAAGGCAGTGCTTTAAAAAGAGAAGGTAAATTTTTGCTCATGATAATTAAATTTTCTGATAATCATTAGGCTTTCTGATTATAATTAAGTTTTCTGATTATAATTAAGCTTTATGCATATATTTGTATATGGAAATAAATATTTGCATAAACAAAGAAAGTGAAGTTGGTCTACACCTTATTGGTACCTAGTTGTTATTCTTCATAGGAGTCAGAAGAAATATTGCATTGCTGTGTTTACTTTGAAAACACCGGCCCATCTTTTCTTTTTCCTTGCATGCCCTGGTGTCATTTACATGATTAAGTCACTCTTTAATAAATTTTTGATAAGCAGCCACTATTACCTTGTTCTAAACTTTCTCCTCAGTAATGCAGATTTCTGTATCCAGGGTGTTTATGAATGCCTGAAAATGGAGGTATGCCCTCAAAAAAAGATATATTGTACTTTTACTCTGTAATTCAGGGATCAATACATTATTAACTAGTTTACTGCTGAAGATTTGTGGTATTCATTTATTTTTTATCAGGACTAGACAAATTTACGGTATCCCCCAGGTACTAATTTTGCTCTACTTATAAAGAGAAAAAAGTGCCAACAAATCAAGTTTTTGAATCAGAATCTTTTTATTTCCTTTGACACAATGAAAATTTTGTTATAATCTTTAAATATTGTTTTGGTGGAGCTCACACAGATTGTGAGGATATGATTCTTCACCATCTTTCCACCATTGTGCCTAATCCACTGATGTGCTGGATCACATTGGGAGTGGCACGTGGTGAGGGAGAACAAGCTTCTGATGTTCTTTCCTTAAAAAAGGTATAGGAATTCCCCGAGATTAAAGCAATGAGAATTCAGGGAATATGCTCAAAAAGCTCCGTTGCATGTTTTCCCCGTTGTTATCCTATGGCGAAGGCCCAGCCCAGGGTAGGAATGGCCAGATCCCAGAAGGATTTGCCTTCCCATTGGCAGGGCTAAGGAAAAGGGGACAACTGTGTCCCTCCTCTGCAGCTGCTCAACTTAAAGAATTTATTTTATGAAAAGGAGCAAGATAAAACTGTCCCTGCTTGAGGCTGGGATGCTCACGCAGGAGCGAGCTGGAAAGATCAGCAAGGGCGAGCTGCTTGGCTATTCTCTGCTGCCCTGAGATCCCTGGGAGCCAGCAGAGCTGGGGTATGATTTACAGCCTTCCTGGAGAAATGACTGGTGGGTTCACAGGGTTGGTATTTTGGAAGATCCTGTGAGCCTGGCTGGCTGCCTGCTGTTTATCGGTGCTGTCAGAAGGATGTGGCTTCTGGAGAAAGGTGAAACTTGCTCCTGTGACACCGACACATCCCGGGCTACAGATGAGGCAGCTGCACTGTGAGATTAAAAGAAAAGCAGATCCTTTCATCTCTGATGCTCTGCTCCGGTTTGAAAACACAGAGAGAGTGGGTGTATTTTTATTTTTCTGTTTCTCCTTTGAGGTGTCTCTTTTCTTTTTTCTTTTTTTCTGCTTCACTTTCATTGAAAATGCAATGCAAATAGGTCTGCAAATATGACAGAATTGTTTCATAATCATCACAAAATCCAGGTGCTCGTGTTGTTAGAAACTGGTGCAGCAAGATATGTCTATGCCCTTTTGATTATATTTACCAAACCTCGGAAATTACCCATCTGAGGAATAAAGTAAAGGCACAAGGTTTGAATGCACATCCTCCAAAAACTGAGCTCAGAACTTTTTGCTCAGCTTCCAGTGCAAATTAAAATTCTTCTATTTAACTGACAATCACAGCGAGATAGCAAAGCACAATTAGCTTTATTCTAGCAGTTTCAAGAAATAAAATACCCAGAAATGCATCAATGTATTATTTTCCTTTCCTATTCAAAGTAACTTAAGCAGCACCTTCTTTTTTGTTTGTTTGTGTTTCTTTTTTTTTCTTTTTTTTCTTTTTTTTTTTTTTTGTCATTTGGCAAGCTGTTGACACACCTGGTGCAATTAGACCACTGCTAAAATTCAGGAACTCAAAGAAAACTCTCTTGTCACCCAGTATGTGTAAATTAAGATTTCACTCCAAGTCATGGGGCAATTTTTTGTGTCGTCTTCTCCTGAAGGTCCAGTGAAAAAATAAACCTGTGCATAAATGGCACATGAGAGAAAAAAAAAATCTTTAAAATCTGTGCACATAAATCTTCAGAACCTTGACTTATAAAGGTGATCTGGGACCAGAAGTAGTCACAGTAACTCAGCTAATGATTGTCCGTAAATTCAAATTCTGGAGTTCTTATTTTCACCCTTTTTCTGCCATTCAGGTATTCAAAAGCCCTACCCAAATGGAGTCTGGCAGTCATCCTTGTGAAATCTGCATCATACTGGGCCACAGTCAAGGCCCTCTGAAAGATGCTTACCCCTCTGATGGATAAACAGAAGTCCAGTGTGCATGTAATACAGGGGACAAGAAGGATTTGGGAATGGTCTTGCTTGGGATGCCAGCACCAGTGAAAGGATAACAATACCCAGGATGGCAAGCTGTTACAGGGTGGGTGCAGAGGTGACAGAGGTGCCAGCTCTGGAACCCAGGGCAGCATTGGCGTTCTGGGGACCTGGTTCTGACCTGCATTCAACTGCTGGATTGACCTTACAAGGGGAATTCCCTCTCTGGATTTTAATCTTGTGATTCCTCTGCAGCCCCCTGACCCAGGGGAGCATCTTTCCCTCACCAGAGCACAGTGGGCATGGGCATCTTCAGCATCTATAAATTGTCTGCTGGTTTTCTCCCATGCAGTGCAACTTCCACACTTTTATCTGCTGTTGCCAGTATGGAGCATTTCTCCACAAATATGAATAAACTTGCTTAAATTGTGTTCTTCAAGCCACATTGCAGCAAACATTGTTCTGGAATGAAAGGGGTTAGGAAAAAAAAGAAGCAAATTTTTTCGGCCAGCTCCAGTCAGGGTGGATGCTCACCTTGTAAGAGTCTCACAAGATAGAGGCAAAAACCATTCCAGAGACCTGCGTGCCTGTGTTTTCTGCAGTGAGGTGGCTGGATAACACAGCTTGTATCCACGTCCTGTTTTGCTCAGTCCGGGCTGTGAGCCTGGGGGTTGGTGGGCACAGAGCTCACACTGTGACCAGCAAAAGCCAG
This sequence comes from Pachycephala philippinensis, assembly GCA_013397055.1. Lineage (NCBI taxonomy): Eukaryota > Metazoa > Chordata > Aves > Passeriformes > Pachycephala > Pachycephala philippinensis. Next base: position 134,442 of record VWZT01003046.1, read on the forward strand.
AAGCAGAACAGCTGCTGGTGGCCTAAACTGTAGCCCATCCATCCTTCCTCCAGAGCAGTATGTGCACAAGCTCCTGCCCTCTGAAGAGCTCTCTGGTTTGGCTCAGATCCACCCCTGGTGCCAAGGCTGGGTGTCCTGTGAATGACAGGAGAGGCTGTACTTGGAAAGATGCACCTCAGTGGCAGTGACAGATGGTACTCAAGGCACAGTACCTGTCCCAACCAACACTTTGCACTTCTTCTTTCCCTTTCTGGGCTGTCTCCACCTGAGGGAATATTGCTGACGAGGACAGTTTGTTTGCACTGCTGCCTCCTGATCTGTAACAGAGTGTTTGCTCACTCCCAGGCTCGCCAGGCACGGCTCAGAGCTGGGAGCAGCCTGCAGTGGATAAACAAACCCACAAGTGCAAACGGAGGGCAGGCATGAGCTGTTGTATTTACATCCTTAAATTCACCACTTAACCAATCCCACTAGACCGTGGTGTGGAAGGGTGATCATGGACAGGGCTGGGAAATGATGGGCCTCAAACTCCAATGGGGATTCAGCAAAGGGGTTACAGCTAATGTTTGGCTGATTGTGGGAAACAGAGGAGTAGAAACCCCCACAAACATTAATGAGTTTAATTTACAGCCCTGGAAAGAGCTTGGGTTGTTGGAATGATAAAGGTATACAAATCTGAAGTAGAAGAATTATAAACCTATGTTTCTATAGCTATAAGTAAGAAAATGTATTGGGTGATATGGTGAAGGGTTTTAAGTATGATAATATGATTTTACAGTTTAAGTTGAGAATTTAGATGTTATAATAGAAGTGTATGTGTGTACGTGAGCTAACAAGTTATTGGTCAAGAAACAGATGCAATGCAGTAAAAAGTAGCAAAGGTGATAGGTTATAAAATCAAAACAAAGCTTCGTGTTTATTGTCTATTGGACTAAAAAGTTATAAATTGCCATTTAAGTCTGAAGCTCATTACTTTCTTTGGTTGTGGTGACTTGCTATTAAACCTGTAACTTATGAGACTGATGCCTCGTTTGATTTTTTAAGTAGTAAGTCACAAATAACAGAGTTGTTCCTGTCTCTTGGATAAGGCTCTGACAACTGATGACTTACTGCCAACCTGCTTGCAACTGGGTGATGATGCCTGCTTATGTAGAGTTTAGGGGTTTTAGTAATCTTCAGTATGAATGCTCATTGAATCCAATCCCAGCTTCTAAAAAATGAATAATTTAAAAAAAAATAGTCTGAAAAATGATACTGTTTTCAAAGCACAAGTCTGAGAATTGGAGGGAATCTGCACTTGCCCTTTCCTTCAAAAAGTGTGTCAGGTGCTGAAGGGTGCAGGGATGTTTGGAAATGTGACCATATTGCCCACTAATCTCTGGGAAGTCATCAGGCAAGAAGAATGAAGCATCTGTTTCCAAAAAGCAGTAAACCACGAGGTGCTTGGTACTTGGGCATCAGAGCGAACTTTAACATGATTCTTCACATTCATTCCATGAAGAGCAGCACACCATGACTATTGGCACCTACAGGTACAAATCTTGCCATTTTTAAATAAGAAGCAGTGATTTCCTTTTGGAGGAAAAGTGAAAACATATTTCAAACCCATATCTTTATTTCTAAACAGTCATTGAAATACAGCTAAGAAAGCAAAACTCACTTTGCCTGAAGTTAGCAGCAAAGGCTCCTCCAGTGGATCTTATGACAGGCAGGGATTTGATGCCATCTGAAATACCCAGCACACTTCACAGGGAACACTGTGAATGATTCTTACATTAATAAGGCCAGTCTGATTCAAAGCTTGACAGATTAGATAACAAACTTGCATGGAATAAACCTCAAGTAATAATTCTTTTCCTGCTCTGCTAAACAAAACAACAAGGCAAAACCAGAATATTTCAGCTCACAACAGGACAGGCTGAGCAGGTTTTTTGCTATTTAGATCCAGACTTTCGAACATGAGAAAGTGATTTATTATCTCAAGCAACCAATTGATCCCTTTCTCTATCAAAAACTATTATGTGCCTGTCACTAAAGGGTGTTTCCCATCCACAGTGAGTGGAGACTCTGTCAATATACATACACTCTTCTCAGTATGAATATATTTTTAACTACTTTGCCAGGAGGTGAAAGGAAATCCTAAGCTCCCAGGGACAGTGTAGAATCTGAAGGCTCACTCAATTCTTTAAATTCAATGTGTATCACTGGGGAGTCTGCAGAATACCCACGTTTTGAAGCCCATGGTGCAAACATCATGGGTCTTCCCATATCCATGTATCCAGATTAAACTTGAAGGGAATGTATCATCTTAAAAAATACATCATGAAAGAGCTTCTTCCAGTCATGGATACTGGATCTCAGTTTATGGAGTGTTTTAGCCAGGAACTGCTGCTCCTTAGCAAATTGTTTTCTTCAACAGATAAAGGACATTATAATTTATTAGATTCATGTGAGGGAATGGCAGGGGAGCATTTTGCAATGATTCAGCAGTGAAAAATTAACTCTGATTATATTGCTGTTTTAGTGACAATCCCAGGGTTGTCAAAACCACTTTTGATTCCTCTGACACGAGGTGACACCAGCTACCCATTATGTAAGACTCCCATCCAAACCCTGAGCCTGAAATTGAATGAGGACTTATAAATAATGTATCAATAAAGTAAATTATGCAAGAAATCATTCCAGAAAGTGTCTGAACTCATCAACAAATTAGATAACAAGGAGGTCTTTTTTCTACTAACTTAAATAAGCAAATTGAAATGGGATTTCTTCAAGAGCCTCCTCAGCACTTTCTTGGGAGCTACATGGAGTTTCTGAGTAATTTCTTTAAAGCCGGGATTTGCAAAGGCTGTCACCATTGACACGCCCAGAAAATCCCCATTTTGTTTTCTCTCACGCAATGCACTTTAATGCTTTTTTTTTTCCCTGTTGGTGGCTGGAGCAGCTGCCATTGCAGGGGTATCAGTGTTTGTTCCCTTCTCCCCTTCTGCCTGAGGGGATTGCACAGGAGAGGTGGGAGCATCTCTGGAGCACCCCAGGGTGACCAGGCACAGGGTGGAGGTTTGAGCATCAGCCTGGGTGCTCTCTGAGGTGGTGGCAGTGTGAAGGCTGCAGTGCTGAGGGGGCTCCTCAGTGACCTTACTTCTGGCTTCAAGTGTCATTACCTGACTATCGCACAAGATCTCATCTCTAAGAGCCTTTTCAGAGAGATTTAAGCATCTTGTAGGTTCATAACCTTACCTCCCTTTTGCATTTAGAGAGAATGATCATTCCTGCTGCTCTTTATTAGAGGAGAAATTCAGTGCCCATCTCTGCAAACCATTCTGCATGGTGAGCTTGGACTCCTTTTCAAGGTAGACAGCTTAAAATATTCAGTAAAGATTATTTCCAGGTCTCAATTAATATATTTAGTTTAAACACTCAAATTACTTCTGTTAAACAAATACAGCTACTGTTCTTACGATCCCAGAGGGAGGTTGGAAGTTCAGGCGTGTTTCTCCTTAGTCTACTGACAGAAATACTCCAGCTGACTGTTGACACTGAAAGGCATCTGTCCTAAATTAGCTGTAGGTACCCAAATCCCTCTGCAGCTCAGTGGAGTAACACTCCACATGCTGTGAATCCTAGAGACTTGAGTAAAGGATGCTGTGCAATGCCAGGAGGGAGCAGTGCCTCCACTTCTGACTGCTCTTCCCATGGGAATTGAAGTTCCACGTCTTCCCAGCCTCCCTGAGGTCACTCTGCTAGGCAGGCTTGAAGAGAAAAGAGTAAATTTATTTGATTAGAATCCAAACTAGTACAATTATTATTATTGTTATTGTTATTATATTTATGAGAAGATGGGCAAATTCACCTAGTTACCTGTAAACAAATGGCCCCCTATGCCATCCCAGGCATCTATTTTAGGTTGAGAAAAACATCATTCTCTGAAAATACATATTTCTCTGTACTGACTCTGTGGATAATCCAAGGTGAGTAGCTGAGATTTGGACAGTGAAATTTTAGATGAAGAAAACAGGTGAGATGAACCCAATCCAAGAGGATAGAAAATTTTTCATGTGATAAGCAATTGACTAATGATGATGACAAAAATCAAATTTTGGTCCAACATCTGATTTCAGTGGCCTGCAGCTGGTAACCTTTTCCTTAATATTCAAGCAGAAAGGTGTTGTCATAGGTTTTGCATTATGAATGTGTGGCTGAGCTGTGCTGGTCACATATAACCATATTTCTTTTATGACGTGCAGTGCTCTCAGCTGCATGGACTGACATTTTTGAAACTACTGGAATAATGGATGGCAACAGGGGAAACATTTGTGCTAAATGGCCTGTAGTAATTGTGGCACTGAATTGAGCTAATAATCATCACACTGTGCAGCAATGTCTTGGAAGAACATCTTCCCAGCTTATCTAATACTATAAAAATGAGATTCTTGGGCTTCGTGAAGGCAGATTTCTCCTCATCTGTGAGTTTTATTTGGGTGGGATTGATGTCCTGATTCTCTCTTTCCATCTCATCTGTGTCAGCTTGCTGCTGGTTTAGGAAGCAGTGTCCATCCACAGCCTTCTAGACAAGTATCTGCACTGTTACAGAGGTAATGTCAAACCAAATGCAGATTCCAAATCTCTTCTCAGACTTAGTTCATGCAGTGTAACTCTGATGACCTTGGCACAGTCACACCTGATCCATGAAAGCAGAAACCAGTAGAGAAACAGACACGATACATGGAGAATTTATTTTCATCTGTATTATAAATTTCATTTAATTTAGCTGGAAATTCATCATGATTCACAAGACTGAGCATGGTCTTAGTTTCTCAGTTCCCCTTAGACCTCAGCAGAGGGGGCTCGACAGCTTAGTTCAGAATTATTCTTTGTAAAATTCCTCCACTGGGATTTTCCAGATTTTCTCTGCAGCAGCTGTTTGAAAAGTGCTGTATTCATTGCCTGAACTGCAAGGTGTTTGTCCGGAAAAATATCACACTTATTTGTAAAAATGCATTGTTTATTTTAGTGAGAGAGGGTTGCCCATATAAACAGATTCATGGTCTGATGGGGATTTCTTTTGTGTGAGAAAATTTGGGACCAAGATATTAAAATATCTTCCAGTGTAGGAACTCCACAGTTCTGAATATCAGTTTGTTTTGCATTTGAATTGGAAAAACTGCCAGACTGACAATAGAGTGCTTTTTAATAACAGTTCTTTCTCCAGAAAATTTAAATGGAAATGGTAATTCTTTTGCTAATTCAAAAGCCTCATTTAGCCTTGGTCTAAGCAGAACTGAAGAACCACCCTTTAGCTCAGCTTCCTTATTCACTGTGTGCAGAGACCAGATGCAGAGATCTGAGACAATTCTAATGGCTTAAGAGCAGAGCAAATCCACAGGGAAATGATTCCTCTATATTTTCACCTCAGTGTATAAATATGACAATATTTAGTTTTCTCATTAGCCTCCTTTTCTCGTTATTTCCTCTTTTCTCTGCTACAAGAAAAGCAGAAATCTTTGCTCCTGGAGGCAAACAAATTAAATTATTGCATCTGTGTTTTCAAGCTCTAAGTCCAGCACAATCAATTCCCATGGGAGTTAGTTGTCCATCATAAATATTAATTGATTAATCCAGGTGTGAGCAGCTGAAATAAAAGCATTATGTAATTGTTTCTCTGATTCTGTTGTTGATGTCACTAAAACCAACTCTTCACACATACCTGCATTTTTAAATAAAACTCATGACTGTAAGAAATTACCAAATTAAAGGTATTTGCCAGGGAAAAAAACCAGTCTTAAACCAGGTTAACTGACAAAAAAACCAGTCTTGAAACAGTTTAACTGACCAAAAAATCCCGCAACATTTCTTTATGTATTGCAAGCAAAAAAATGCGCTTCCAGGGTTTCAGCTATTTCCTGAGCTTGATATCTGGGCAGTGGGAATGGAAGCATTTGTTCCAGCTGAACAGCAGGAAACAAGCTGAATTTATCAGCAAAGAAGAAGCATGAATTTAGCTCCACATTAAATTTGCTTTCCTTGATGTCAAGGAGCTCCATGGTTTATTGCCAGACCATGCCCATTGGCCTCCAGGCCAGAGAGTGGGTCCTCACTTATCAATAGCACAAAAATGTGGTTCTGTTTTCTGGGAACTGGCATTTGTGTTTTTTTCCCTTCATATCAGGCACCTCTATGTGATTTCTCCTCATGTTTCCACATCCACCATGGGCAAGGATCACACCAGGCATGAGCTGCCTCCTCCCAGTACCACTGACTGACTTTGGAACTCTTCTTGTGCCCAGGAACAAGGCTCCAGGTTGCTTTAGCTTGCTTTTTTTTTTATGATGAAACAGCACAGAGGTGGGTGTAAAGGGCAAAGGATCTGTCTCCAAACCTCTGCTCTCTATCAGGTTGTGCTCCCTTAAGAAATCAAAGTAAAAAGATAAAAAAGAAGAAGAAAGAGAGATAACGTGCAGTCACTACAATCACAAAACAAACAATGGTCCTTGTCACAAGAAGAACTTACAGAAGTAGTTCTGCTGCTAAATATAGAAGGAGGCAAAACAGCTGACCTTGCCCACTAGCACACTTCATAGCTCTGTGCTCCCTGAGGTTAATTGAAGATACATTTATTGTTATTTGCTGTGCATATTCCAGCTCAAAACACATGAGGGCTTTTGCATCCCATGGGGCTGTTGTTTTGGTAGCATGAAAATCAGGGCAGTGTTGTGAGTTGTGATATTGGCTTGAGGATATGTGCAGGACATCCAAGGAGACAAAGCATCCAGGGACAGCTTTGGAGGATGGTATAGAAAGGCAGGACCCAAACCCAGTCTGATGCTGCTTTTTTATTCCCTGATGTGTGATGTCCTTCAGCCTTTGTCTGGTCAGTGGTACCTTGAGGTGGGATACAGCTATTCTAGGTGTATATTAGCAGTTATGTAACATGAAAAAGTAGTGGTACATGGCCCTAGCTCACACCTTGGCCTGATTTTCTAAGCACTGTGCTTGTATCCACAGAGAAGCAAAGAGATCTGAAATATGAGTCCCCATGCAAAGAGCACAAAGGAAAACAATTTGGGCATGGGTGGAACAAGACACAGCTGAAGCAGTGAACTCCAGCTGTTGGTGAGAAGATCAAGATGTGGTTCTCTTAATCTCCTGAAGATAAGGTAGACACAAAACATGCAAGAGATGAAAAGGAGTTGTGTGGCACACAAAAGAGAAGCACTGGGTGAAATGAAGACAGTGGGATAACGGAAGCCAAGAAAAGCAAAATATTTTGGCCAAAAAAATGAGTAAACTTAGGAAAAAAAAAACCTAAAAAAAAAAAAAAAAGNTAAAAAAAAAAAAAAAGAGACTGAGAACAGAAATCAGAACTTCTGTTCCAAATCACCCATTTTTCTAATTTTGCTTTAAAATAGCACTGTGTTTACTTCCTCTTCCCTTCACCCTGCCTACCATACTCATCACTCACGCTATCTTCCCTTCCATCCCGTTTGGTCAGGAAATTGGAGAAGTCATTGTTGTGCAGACCTCCCTTTTTCTGTGAGTAGAAGGGTGTAAAACACCACCTATTCAGCAATCTGCTTTCTCTTACAGATCAAGGATTTCATCAGTGCATGCTGCAGTTAGTACAGGGTAAAGTAACCACACTTTGGAATGTTCCATAGTTACAGAGTTACAGATGCACCTGGTAAATTCCCCTTCTGGTCCAGTAATGTTCAGTACCTTTTTTTTATTTATTTTCTTCTAGTAACTGAGAAATCAAATTGTCAATAAGCTGAATTTCCTGTATTTTAGGTGCCGTACATCAATCCATTGAAAATTGCAGGCTGAGGATGGAGAGAGGAGGTAGACACCACAGTAAGGCATTTGTCAAACGATGCACCTGCTTTCTGGCACATTGTCAAACCCAGGGGGTGTAAGAGTAAACAAATCTGAACAATAACTTCCTTCCCCCACACTATATGTGTGCCAGTGCTGAAAAGATCCTAAGTGCTGCGCTAGCAGGGGAAAAGTCTGTTAGGAAAAGGTAACCATGGGATAATATATGTCACAAAGGGTTTGGACAAGGGTTTTGTGACCGTGAGCAGTCACATCCTCCCTTTCCAAAGGCTGCCCCTAACCTGAGGGTGTAGAAAAGTAAGAAACATACAAATATTTCACAGGTGGGTGTCAAGATGATTCCAGGCTTTTTTCAATGGTGCCCAGCAATAGGATGAGGGACAATGGCCATAAACTAAAACACCTCAACATGAGGAAGAAATTATTTACCTTGAGGGTGGCAGAGCACTGGAACAGCTGCTCAGGGGAGTCTCCCCCTCCGGAGGCATTCCAAACCCACCTGGACACATTCCTGTGTCACTGCTCCAGGTGACCCCGCCCTGGCAGGGGGTTGGACTGGGTGATCTCAGAGGTTCCTTCCAACCCAACAGTTCTGTGATACTGCGATCATGGTGCATGCTTTCTTCCAGGCCCAGTTTTATACCTAAAGGAGTTGTAATCCACAGACTCGCCTCAGCCACTTCTCAGCATCCAGAGTAGATGTTTGCTGTCCCCGGTGACCTGCAGGCTACACTTGCCATGGGAGAGGATCCAAATCTGTTACCAGTGGAAATGGTTTGAGCATGGGGACCTCTGTGTACTTCACTCAGGCAGATGTTGGAAGGGCATTGTCCAAACTTGTCTAAAGCTCTGCCTCTTAAAGTGCTTGGGGCATTGACCACCCTCCAAGAATGCTGTTGCAGCATTTAACCACCTTCTTGGTGAAGAAATGCTTCCTAATGTCCAGTATAAACTTCCTCTGGCACAGCTTTGAACCATTCCTGCACATTCAATCACATCCTATCCCTGCGTCCCTGGGAGAAACAATGAAGGAGCTGACTCAAACTGGAGCACTGGGGCACAAGTGCTGTTGGAGTTGATGGAACGTTTCTCACAGGATGTGTCCAGAGAAAGCCAGTGCCTTCTGATGCTTGAGAAGGCACAAATGTGCAAACAACCATTTCACTAAAATATAGATCTGGTTCAAGGCCTAAAATCGATGAAGGGATTTTCACAGAGTTCTCTGCAGGGCTTTCAGCACATGCTGTGTTTGAGATAATTAAACCATTTTGAAAGACTGCGTATAACAGAAAAGTGTATTTCTTTTGAAACTCCTCAAACTCAGCAGAAACTGTGTGGAACTGAAACAAAGAGTTGTCTTTCATTCATGAAACCATCAATACAGCTGACACTCCATAACAGTCTGAGAGTCTGTGAAAATGGCTATACATGTGAGAGAGGGACTATCCACTCACCATCCAGCCGTCCCCTGCACAAGAATACAGCAACCTGTAAGCTCTGAGGTACCTTTCAGCATCTCCAAGAAATGTGCAAACATCTATTTTATAGGCCATTTTGGGAAACAAGGGCAGGGATATGTGACAGGTACTCACACCTTCCAATACCAAAGAAGTCATATTAAATACAAGGTCACTTTCATATTTTTTGCATCTTTTATGTGTACAAAAATGTTTGACTTGGTTGCACTAAAAGGCTGACCAGAAGTATGAGAACTCAACTTCATTCACAAAAAATAAAATCCTAGTTTTCTTTCTTCATCTAGTACCCCCAAGAAAAAAAAAGCAAACCAAAACATGCAGAAAGCAAGAGCCTTAAGGCCAGGATATTCACCTGGGAACTAGACAATCCCAATACAAATCCTAACTGGGAGATTTTAGAGGGTGTATTTAAACTGGCTTTTATGTGACCAGTGCTCAACCATTGACAAGGTACAGTTACCAATCACTAGGCAAATAAATACCTCACTGTCTTGAAGTGGAAGCTACAACCACAAAAATTACTTGCATAAGTATCTGCCCTGATTCAATTTCCTGCTGCAGATCTGGTAGAATCCATACCTTCATCACCTCCTAACCAGGGAGATGTTTCCTCATCTGCTGAAGCACTGCTGAGCCCATCTCCCAAACCAGACAGGGAACCAAATCAGAGAATCTCGCTGTGCAGCGCCATGTGAGGAGGCTCCATCCACAGCTGTCCCATCCACGTCCTGGAGAGCCCAGAGAGCAGTCCAGAATGGCAGACACTTCATCTGTGGCAATTAGGACTTGTGAATGTGTCTGCTCTGCTCTGCATCAGCTGCTCCTGAGCACAATGCACGTGGAGCAGATGGAAGCGAGGGCAGCTTGGGGCAAAGCTGGAGCAAAGCAGCCAATTCAGTCAATCTCTCCCTGGTCACGCTTCCTCTCACTCTACACATTGGTTACACCAGTGGCTGGTCTGCCTCTCAGCCCTGCCTCTTGGCACAGCGGTTAGATTCTACTTTTTGGTGAGATACCACTTGTTTTGCAATTTGACCATTCAAAAAAAAAATTAAAACATTTAAACAAACAAATAAATATCTTGGCTCTCCGCTGCCTTGCCCCCTCAGCCTGGTTCTGACAGCTACACAAAGCAGATGTGAAGTGGCCCTACGTGGGACACAGAGGATGTGGAGGATAACAGCCATATCCCACAATGGATATTGGCATATTTCCACTGAAATCAATGACTGAGACTGTGACAGCTTCTGTAAGCTGAGGGTCTGCTGGCAGCTTCCTGTGCAAATTCCTCCCATGTGCCATCCATTCTTCTAGACCTTCCTGGAAATGGGACAGAGGGCTCTGGGGGTCTTTGGTGGTCTTGCTCCCCCTTACAGACCCTTCACACTTCTCAAGCTCATTCCTATTCTTGCCCTGTGCTGTGCTGTGCTTATCTCTAGGAGCCAGATCAAGTGCATTTGTCTCAGAAAAAAATGGTCCCTTCTCCAGGCACATCCTGTTCTTTCTCACAGTGTGTTATTACCAACAGTCCTTGGTTGGCTCCACAGCTCTGTCCATGTTTGAGACATACACATTATCCTCCTTTTCTGCTTTTACAGGAGGACCTGACAGCTTGAAACTACCCAAACATTCACCACCCCTTGAGCTGACAGTGGTAATTTCAGAAGAATTTAAGCTCTCACCAGAGCTTGAAACAGGAATGTCTCCACTGAGCTGTGGTGTGAGTTGCACTGCCTACATGCACAGCAGCCAGGCCAGGATCCTTCTGGGTTGCTAAATGCTTTGTGAAACCCAAGAGAAAAGAGAAACTGCTCCACATCTCCATCTCCACCACCACTGGTTACCCAAGGGGTAACCACCTCCAGCACCGGGGAGTGAGGAGCTGCCCACAGTTATGTAGAGTTTCTAAACAACTCCTCAAGTTCATCTTCTTCCCTTGAAATTGGACTTCCTGATGGTTCAAGCCAGGAGTGGTTCTCTGTGACTTTAGGAGATCACTGAATCCTAATAATGAAGGGAAAAGAAAGGGAATATCTTTACCAGGAGCTAAAATCTCCCGTGTAAGGAAAAGATATCTGATATCTAGAGAGCTTTCCAATATCACTGATGAAGGGCTAATCAGATCCGAGGGATGTATCTCAGCCCTGGGGAATTTCAAAATGCAAACACAAGTGTATTTTTATAGTTGAGGGAATTAAGAGTGGTAAACAGGGAAATGTGATGAGCTTTCTCCTTGTTAGAAACCTTAAGTTGGGTTCAACTTTGGAATTTCACCTCACAGCAACAACAGCATATCTTAGATTTTTAGTCACTTATTTCTGTTAATCTTCCAGCCTTGCATGTC
>VWZT01003047.1:0-45566 GCA_013397055.1 Pachycephala philippinensis
GGCAGATATCCTTGTGGGAGTCTGCTACAGACCGCACAGCTAGGTTGAGGAGGTGGATGAACTACTCTATGATCAGCTGGCCGATGTTTCCTGATTGTCAGCCCTTGTTCTTGTGGGAGATTTTAACCTGCCAGATGTCTGCTGGGAATTCAACACAGTGGAGAGGAGGCAGTCTAGGAGATTCCTGGAGTGTGTGAAGATAACTTCCCAACACAGCTGGGAAGTGAGCCTACCAGGGGAGCTGCCCTGCTGCATCTGCTGCTTACAAACATAGAGGGGCTCGTGGGAGACGCTGTAGTCAGAGCCATCTTGAGCACAGAGACCATGACATGAGAGTTTTCGGTACTCAGGGGTGTCAGTCTCTGCCCTGGACTTCTGAAATGCAGACTTTGTCCTCTTCAGGTTTAAACATGATCATTATGCTAATGCATACAGGTGGTGAAAATAGTAATTTCCTTTAAGGTGAGAAAAAGGAATTTGCTGGCAGCGTCTCTCACAGACATTTCTATTACAGTGATTAATGGTGATAGAGGGGTTTATCTGCATTTATGTTCTTTTCTCAGCAGGGAAACAGTCAAGTTAGGCAGTTTCACAGTAAAACTAGCTGCTAATAATTGCTCAGTAATTTGGTTTGGTTTTTTTTTGTTTTCAGTGAAGGGAGCAATCTTACCCCTGCTCATCACTACCCCGACTTCAGATTTAAGACATATGCACCTCTTGCCTTCCGCTATTTCAGAGAACTTTTTGGTATCAAGCCTGATGACTATTTGGTAAGAGCCTGCAGTTTTCCTTTGAGTTACAAACTATTATAAAGTGTGCTAGTTTCTTTGTGGCAGAAAAGGATTCTTAAAGGGTGCCCAAATCAGTAAGAAATTTTGTGTGTGGAGTGAAATCCAGTGAATTTTTTTAATGTTTACAAAAATTTTAATTCTTTGTCTTTGAGAAGATTTGTATAAAAAACCTGCTTTGTTAATTGACTACAGCAACATCCATGTCATTCAGATAATTTTTCTAGAGAAGTTATAATCAGTAGTTGTGTGACTTTTATCACTTCAGTTCTAAGTAATTCTGTGTTATTTGTGTTACTTACGCACTTCATTACGAAGTGATGTCTGCAAATGTTCCTGTCTAGCTTTGAGAAATATGGATGGCAGACTAAAAATGAAGCATTTTCAAATATCTCCTTTGTTCTATTTCATAAATTGAAGACTTAGTCTTTCACAGTGTTCAGTGGTTTACATGAAAAAAGAAAGTTATGAATTTACTGACATTGTAAAAGCAGCAAATGCTTGGTGGAACCACTTTTTACAGTCCTAGGACAAGTATCCACTACTTTATTTTTCCTGTAGCTCTGCTTTTGGATGGGTAGTATGAATGCAGAGCTGGATTGTCTTCTAGATGTTTGCCCTATGTCCAGTTTGTTTCATGGAGGGTCACCCAAGAAATCAGACTCCTGGTACAGATTAGCAACTTTATGCATCCGAGTTTTATTGTGCACTTTTTTGAATGAGTTTTAAAATCCTTTTGTTCTGTTATTGATAATGGCTTCTTTAAAACCAAAATAATTTGAAAGGACTTGGGTGAATAAAAAAGAAAAATTGAAACGTTACTTAATATACTACTAAATATATTGTTTCTGTTGTGTTCAAGTGTGCTATAATGGGGTTTTTCTCCTACATGGACAATAAGCCTGAAAGCAAAACTTAGCTGGTTTTGCTTTTACTTAGGTTGAATGTGGGTGTCTTAATGTGGGTGTCTTATTTTAATTCTTTGGTGCTATGTATGGATTTTGTGCTACTAGTCCTCATGACCATAGTTATATATAAAAAAAAATAATTAACTTGAATTATAAATGGTAGTAGCAAGGAAATAAAGTTGTTTGGGAATTTTATAAATCATAGAGTCATAGAATGGTTTTGATTGGAAGGGGCTTAAAGATCATTTAGTTCCAACTTCACTGCCATGGGCAGGGACACCTTTCACTAGACCAGGTGGCTCAAAGCCCCATCCAGCCTTGTGTTGAACACTTCTGGGCATGGGGCATCCACAACTTCTCCAGGCCACATATTCCAGTGCCTCACCATTGTCAGAGTGAAGAACTTCTTCCTTCCATTGACCACAACTCTTAGAGTGTGACCAATTCCTTATCCACTGGGTGATCCGTCCATCAAATCTATGCCTCTCCAATTTAGAGACAAGGACATAATGTGTGACAGTAGTGTCATTACATAATGTGTTATTTATCTTATCTCTTTTTATGGACTTGGCAAAAGATGAAGTATGTGGGCTGTGTTGCCAGCTGCTAAAAAGACTGTGCTTCCTAGAGTAAAGCCATTATCACCTGCAACTTCTTTTCCATCTAAGGAAGCCTTTGCAGTAGCCGAAGTTAAAGCTTATAGAAAGACTGCATGCTGTGAATAAGATTTGTGATAGCCAGTTTAAGTACGAAAAGACTATGCCCTGAGGGAAATTCCCAGTAAAGACAACTTGTTGTGGATTCTTTTTTCTCTTGGCACAGCAAAACACACAAATGGTATGTGGGTAGTAGTAAATGATTGTCCAGCTGTGGCTGAAGGGCATAGGAAGTAAAATAAGATGAGTAGAAATTACAGCAAGCATATGTGAGTTTACACTGTTAATTTGAAGTGACAAAGCTCAAAGATTTAAAGCTTCACCTTTCCAAGAAGGATGAGTGGTAATGCACTGTAGGAGTCACAGGATAACAAGCATAAATACATTTGAACAGCTGGTAGAATTAAATTGTCACTGGAAACCTCACGGAGTACTGTCATTTTGCAGGGAAACTTCTTGATCATAAATACTCAGTTGTCAGGCTCTTAGGGATTTTCTTACTTTTTGGTTTTGATTTGACTTTCAGAGGTGTCCAGTCAAAACTAGCTGAGCCCTTTGTATAGCAGCATGTGGTGGGTAGACTTTTTTACAGAAATGCATACCACTGGAAAATGACCAATGCAGGGTGTAGGTCAGTGTCTTGTGCTTGTGTTATACTGTTCTATTGAGCTTTAGTGTTTAGGATAATTGCATTCAAATGTTTATCACAGTGACAGTTAACTCATGAAGCTTTAAATATTTTGGCAAGAAAAATGAAAGTGCTGCAGCAAAACTGCTGATTCAGTCTAATGGTTTGTAGTGTTACAGATTGGTATGGCCATTCTGTCTGTAGAAAATTGCAGCTATAGGATTAACAAGAAAGGTATTTTGTATTAATTGGAATTGAGTGGACTCAGAAGCAGGGAGAGGAAATATTTATATATCATGCAAAAATTCTCTTAAAAATTGCAAGCCTTAGCTGGAGCTATGATAAGAAGATACATTAAGGCAATGGCTTGAGTCCACAGGAAACATGCTTCTCTAGTTCAAGTGCTCACAAAAGAACAGGTTTATTAGATTTTCTTGTATCACCGTTTTCAAGTTTAATATAAACAGATTTTTCTATGGTTTTGAGCTTAATGTCTACTCTCCATTTAGTTTGAATGAAGTTTGAAATAGTGGACACTTAGTAAATGTACATTAGTCTCTGTGTGAGATATGGTTCTACTAGTAAGGGATAGTCTTGGGTGTCCTTTTCCTCCTTAATGTGACTGTAATTCTTAATGTGTCCTGTGGAAGAGAAAGCCTGTCTAAATATGCAAAATAATGGTCCTTCAAATCCCAGTTTTTCTTGCTTACTGGTATTGAGCTCTTTTCTGTTTCAAGCAGTTTTCAATCATAAAACTAGTGAAAAATTTAAAAAATTAGTAACTATACTAAAATTAGTAGCTATAGCTGTACTAAGATTATCAGTCTAATAGTTTCAATACCAGTTTCACAGGATAGGATTGGCCTATTTGTCTATAATGAGAAACCTCTACTCCCAGTTTATTTTTCTACCATCTTGTACCTGTTTCCTTCAAAAATGGATGTGAAAAGCAAACAGTTGCAGTGAAAATGTCTTCTCAAAGTTTTTGGCTCAGGAACTTGCGATGCTGACAGTGTGGCAATCAATTACTTCCACCTCAACCACTGGCTTCTCTCCAAAGGAATATTCACCAGTTGCAGTGGGACATGAAGAAGGATCGTATGCTCAGCTGCCACCTGCTCTTCCATGGTTGTGCAGCATGTCCTGGGCAGAGTGGCCTGCCAAACCTCAGCCAAATTACTGTGAACCAGCTTGCTGTACAGCAGCAGTAGCGTTGCTACTTGATTCTTTTGTGCCTATTTGAACCTGCAGTTCTTCATATTAAACTCGTGTTTGGGTAATGCATGCATTGGCAGTGAAAAACAATTTTTGTCTCTTCCAGTACTCAATCTGCAGTGAACCTTTAATTGAATTATCCAACCCAGGTGCCAGTGGGTCCTTGTTTTTTGTAACTAGTGGTGACGAATTCATCATCAAAACAGTTCAACACAAAGAGGCTGAGTTTCTTCAGAAGCTCTTGCCAGGTTATTATATGGTAAGTAATTGAAGGCTGTATTTTACCTCTATTTCTCCTGTTTCATGTCACACTTCTGAAGATTCAGTTTCATTTGTTTTGTAATATTTCACTGGGTTTATCTGTATGTTTTGTAATAGTTTTTACATTTTTACCTGCCTTTCTACTTCATGCCCTACACACCCAACAGAAAGAATAGATATAAATCAAGAATATATTTAAGATAAGAATTGGTGCTCTTTTAGCATTCAAGATGAAGCCAAATGTCATCATCTGATTTGATACCAAACTTTACTTCTAATAACTAGTAACAAAATAAGGTTTCTAAATTTCTAATTCAGTTTTTTTCTCCATTTTGTGTTTGTCTACCCTCTGCATTTCACTCAGAGTGGACAAAGAAACTAGACCGGTCAGTTTCACTTTTGTTTCCAACTACTTCTAATTTCCATTTCTCATGTGTAAAAGCAATGATGTAAGAGATATTTTTATCCATGTAATTTGTTCAAAACTTGATTTTAAATGGAGCTTCTTGAGGGCCAATTCTAAGTCCATTGTATTGGGTTTTGTGTGTCTTCTGAAGGGAAAACCACTGATTAAAAAGTAAGTAGAATTTTTTTTTTTTTTAATGAAAAACCACTCATACGTATGAACAGAGAATCTTCTGGGTGGTATGTGGGACTTAGTATTATTAGACCTGTGACTGACTTTCTTTTCTTGCTTTGTTTTCTGAAGTAAATAGTTGAAAAATTACTCTTTCACTTGTACTAAAAATGAGGAATGTTGTCAATATTGCACTAAAGTAACATGGATTCACTGTGTGTGTTAAAACAAAAAAAAGGTGTGTACTGACACATCAAAAAGGACAATGGTAGAAGGTACTTTTTTGTTGTTTCTAATCATGATAATCCTCTCATCATAAGTTTGAGTTATTACAAGTACATATAAGGCCAGTTTGTACTGCTTCTGGGGAACTTTATTCTCACTACTGTGCAATGCTTTCCAAAGTATAAAACTTCAATTGCTGTGATTATTTCTGTGAAATACTTTCTTCTGATAGTTGTATGTTGTGACTTAGTAACCATGAAAGACCTGAAGTAGTGTTTCCCCTTCTTTCTTTTTCATGCCAAAGACTGAGAACAGTTTTATTCAGAAGGAGGGCTTTCTCTCTCACCTCTGTTATCCTCTCCTACCTAATTTATTTTGCTTGTTGTGGAATTTGGATTATTTCACACTCTTCTGTTCTGATGGTCAGTTGTGCTTCTATTATTACCTCACACTCCTTTGGAAATAACTTAGTCATTTGGCACTAACCCTGAGTGTGTAAAGCCTCATGGAGAGAGGGGTTCTGCTTTTCAGAATCCAAGTCAAGATAATGAGAACTACGTTGACCCAAGCTCCTTCCAGCAGGTAAAATTCAAAAGTTGTTCAGGTCAGAAAAAGATAAATTAAGTCTTTGGTATGCTTGTAGGTTTGGCCTAGTCTGTTCTTTTCTGTGAGAAAGAGAAACGTAGCATAAATGTAGTTACTGTTCTGCTCTTGGCCTTTATAAGTTCCTGGCAAAAAGGCAGTGCCTATGCTAGCTTTCTGAAATAGAAACCCACAAAGATAATCAACTGGTTGAAGAAACTATGCTGAATAAGAAAACATACACCATTTTCTTCATGTTTGTTAACATCCTTTGCTATTAAAAAAAACCCCTTTCTTAAGCATGGAAGTTCATTGAAAGTAGACATTTTTAAAGATATCTCTTTTGTTTTAGAATCTGAACCAGAATCCAAGGACTCTTCTTCCCAAATTTTATGGGCTGTACTGCGTTCAGTCAGGAGGCATTAATATAAGAATTGTTGTCATGAACAATGTTTTGCCACGAGCCTTGAAAATGCATTTCACATACGACTTGAAAGGCTCCACGTACAAACGGAGAGCATCAAGAAAAGAGAGGGAGAAGTCCCATCCTACATTCAAAGACCTGGATTTCCTGCAAGATATGCATGAAGGGTTGTATTTTGACTCTGAAACACACAGTGCACTAATGAAAACACTACAGCGGGATTGTCGAGTGAGTAAAAATTGACTATTTAAACTTCAGTGTTCTCTTCTGCTCTAAATTTACTCAGTATGTGTTGTTTAACCTCCATTTGTTTTCCATGCTATTTAATGAGGATAACTATGGATGTCAGAGCACTGATGAAGTATTTTACTTAAGCTACTGTGATGCGAGATCATAGTTATAGAATAGAATGTCCATATACTTCTTGAACACCGACAGACTGGGGACCGTGAGCACTTCCCGCACTGGGGAGGTGGTTCCAGTGGTTGACCACCATCTCACTGAAGAACTTTTTCTTATATCCACTCTGAACTTCCCCCATGCAGCTTTAATCCGTTCCCTTGCATCCTATCACCAGGCACCAACGATCAGCACAATCCTTCCTGCCCCCCTCAAACCTAACATTCTCCTCTGCTCCTCACAAGTTGTGCCCTGTAGTCCTTTCAACATCTTTGTTGCCTTCCTTTGGACGCTTTCTAATATTTTATATACTTCTTACACTGTAGAGCCCAAAACTGCACGCAGTACTTGAGGTGGGGCTGCACTAATGCTGAGTGTAGTGTGACAATCACCTCTTTCAAACCAGGTGGCTGTACTGCGCTCAGTGTACCCCAGGATACATCCTGTATTATAGAGGGCTATCCCTCTATTTCTCTGTACATCCAGGATTACACTGATCCATCTATGACAATACCTAGGAATGAAGTCCAGTAGATTTGATGATGATGGTGATTATTATTATTTCCATTAAGTTGGAGATTCTAATTAATTTTTTCTCAAGGCATAATTAGCCCTGCGGAACCATTGTTTATGTATGATAAACTGTATGTAGAGCTGCTGTGAATATGTCTCTTGGTAAGCTAGGAATGGGAAGGGAGGCCTAGTGGCAGCAGTCTTTTTTCTAGAGCAAGGTAATTTCTTCCTCAGCTGAAAAGTAGTGCTGTCCACGTAATATTTTCAAGGCAGGAGAGGGAGACCTATCATTGCTCTTTGAGAGGACCTTGGTGAATGGGATCAGTTCCTGTTATGGACAGAGAGAATTGCTGTAAAATAGATTTTTTTTTTTCTGTAGCATGGGTAAGAAAATATAAAGTAGGAAAAGGGAGATTCCAGATCTCTCAGAGTTTCCCAGGATTCATGGGGTTGTGGAGAGAAAAAATTTGCTTTATCTGAGGGAAGTCTTAAGAATTTCGTAACAAAAAAGCAAAATGGATAGTCTGAAATCACCACATAGAAGACATACCCTGAATATCAGAGTTTGTTGTTCACTGCCACCTGTGGTACAAGATGGAAAGCATTGTTTTTGCACATGAATAGAATTTTTTGTTTAACTATCACAGAAGTCTGCAATGCCTTGTGGTTGGTTTGTAAAGCTGTGTGACCTAATGTTCAGCTGCATATTCAGCATGAGACATTTATCTGACACCACACATTGTTCTTTCTGTAGCCCCTTGCAGTGAGTATTTCCTGAGCTCCTACCATGTGTGATGACACAGAATGCATCAGAATGTCGCATCTGGGGATCTGGATGCCTTTCTGTGCGTCCCCCACTTGTTCAAGGTTACTTACACAGTCAAAGCCTGGGGAATCTATTGTATTGTTAAAAATAAAGGGAATCTAAAAGAAGGAACTGGACTGAAAAGTAAAAACAAGAATCAATCATTTAATTGTTACATATAAATGGACTCTTACTGGTTCTTTGAAAGTCTGGGAAAATTCCTGCAACATGTTGTTTGAGTGCTGAACTAATATAATTCTTTTCAGTGTATAATCTTAAATTAATAACACTAAAGTTAGTTTAGAGCTCTTAAAGGCCCAGCTAAATTTAAAAAGTATTAAAAGCGGAGAAGAAAATTATCCTATAGTAATCAGTGTATTTACGGAAATACACATATACACAGTAAAGTGTATGTCTGTGTGTATCTGTAGATATATGTATATACATACACTGAAGGTTATATGTATATAAAAAAATTGGCATTTTTTTCTGTTCAAACAAGTCTTACTCTGTGTCGTAAAACAGAGGGAGCAGACATTGTTATCTTTCATATAGCTGAATTTGCTCAGCTAATGAGGTTGGATCTGACTACCTACCTTTTACTTCTGCCTTTAAAAAGACTAGAAATATTCCATCAATTTTGTGAAAAGGACATTGGTGTTGCATCTGCTTTTCCCTGCCCGTGTGGTATTTGGATGGATGCTTACCGTGAGTGATAACTGACCAGCTTTTTAGGACTTCAAAACTTGTCATCTCTTTTTACTGCTACTACAAAGTGAGAAAGTTAGTGTAGGCATTTGAAATTAAGAATTCATTTAAGAAAGGAAATTTTTGATCTTTCCAGTGTTTCAGGACCAAGAAATTCTCTTCAGTGTTGTTTAAATTTGGATTGTATTTCCATTGTTCATCTTGGCAATCAGAATCAGGAAGCAATGGACTTTTCTCCTACTTCTTATGTACAAACATCCCTGGCTGCTAGCCACTCTCCTCCTTAAGCTCCATCAGTAAGTTCAGAGGCCTGGCAACTTCCTGGTGATGAAAGATAGTGGTGGTGGTGACCTGCTGTGGTCTGTGACTGCTGTCACTGAATCTCCTAACCTATTCAGCAATGGGCCCATGTTTTCTTTGGTCAGCCTTTTCCCACTAGCAATGGAAGTTTTTCTCTGTGTCTTGATACTCCTCGCCAGTCTCAAATCTATCCGGCCGTTGGCTTCCTCGACCATAGCTGCCATCCCTAGATGCCCACTCCATGTTTCTCTGTTCCTTCTTTCTGGCCTGTCTTCACCTGTCCTGTATGCTGCCTTTTCACATTCAAGCTGTGTTGTGGCTTCCTTACTTAGCTGACCTGGCCTCCTGGTACATCTGCTCAGCTGACACAGACCATCTCAACAGCTGACACAGAGCTCCTTCCCCAGGGAATGCAGTGCTGCAGTGGTGGACCGCTGTTGGAGTATCAGTTCTGGCCTGTCACACCTCCAGGCAATGCTGGTGAGGAGATGTGTGACCTGCCCAGTCAGAGCATAGAGCTGAGTTGCTTGTGGTGGTCCTTCGTGGGCTGGTGTCTCCAGATTATCCGTGCTGGGACAAGTACAGGGTGATAGCTCCTGCGTCCCCAGTTTGTTTTGGTCACACTTGAGGTGACAGGGTCTGAAAACTCTGCTCAGAGACCATTTTGCAGTATTTGCACCTTAACTGAACCAAGGAGTATAACAGTACAGTGTTCCTAAAAGTGGAACATTCATGAGTTCATTATACATACAATGTACACAATTAAAAATTTGAACAAGCTTTCAAATTCCAGACTATTGCGGAGACTTACTGTGGCTGTCCTATCCTTGTCTTGTTCCAGCAGCAGTAACAATTAAGCAAATTGTGGTCACGCAGTTTTTAAGAGGAAAAGAATAATGTTAAGATGTTACTATTGAGAAATTAATGGCTTTTGAGAGTTTGCATTTTACCTTTATTGCAAAGAACACTGGACTTTTGTGAGGAAATTACATTTTAAAAGTGACTAACAAAGAAGCCTGCAAAGACGAGGAAATTACATTTTAAAAGTGACTAACAAAGAAGCCTGCAAAGACAAGGAAATTAAAAGATAAAGAGGGTCATACCTCCTATGTTTGAGGTTTGGGTATTATTTTCAGCACTGCTGTTTTAGCCAGTTGCTACAAAAGTTTTATGGTATGAATGCACATCTGTTTTGTGCTGTAGCAACTGTGACAGAGACTTTGTATCACCAAATTTATTCACAGAATTTTTCAAATCCCTTACTAGAGTGTGTAGTGTGTGTTGCAGATTTTTGCCTTTTTTCTACATCAAAGGATCTACACAGATATTTCCTTAACCCAAATAATTTCAGTGACCCATTCTACAGCGTATCTTTACAAATAGAGTAAGCATAACTCAATGAATTATTAAACTGCAGCATGGGACAGAAATAACAGATGGCATGGTGTGGCGTGGAGATGGAGAATGTACTAATCTTAGATGAAGGGCCTCTTTACCAGAAGTGGTAGTTTGAAGAAAATTACCATAGCTGTAGATCTCTTGTATCTTTATATATTATCACTCCTGTTGCATCAATTGATTGATATTAGAAATTTCTTATTACTTTTTAAATCAGAATCTAGATTGTTAGTTTTTGGAGTGTCAGTTAACAATATATTTTGAGAATTCTGTTGAAATGGGAAGCGATTGCACATATGCTGTGGTGGGAATGTGGTGATTCATTTTCTTAGGATAGATTTTTTCTAAACCAGACCCATTTTTAGGCATTGACATTTGGGCACTTCTTTCTAAAAAATGCTTATTTTGTGAGACAGTCCTTTAATTTGTGTTTATTTCATATAGCTGCTTATGTTGAAGAGTAATTATTGATTTGCTGTAAAATCAGTCTTCTTTCTATTGTGTTAATTCCTACATCCCTTTTCCAAAATGCTTGTAGGAAATGAAATACTTCCTTGCATGGTTATCCTTTTAGTACTTGCATTTAATAAGCTTGTAATTTTTGTTCTTTTGAATAGTGTTTTTCTTGACCCTTTTATGAAAATGACCTGATGACTTTTTTGCATGCTGTTTTTCATGGATAGCAAATGTAAATGCAGATTTCTCTGTCAGTGCGTAGTTTGGGCTGGCTACATACGAAATAAAAATGACATTTCATGGCAGAAATATTTGTTTTGCTCTGTTAGTCACTGGCTGAGAGAGTGGAACGTAATGATGTCTAAGATGATTCACAGAATACTTTAACATCTGATCAGCTCTGAGAAAAGAAAATCTGATTCACAAAGTTAATTTTTCATGTTCTGAAACAACATATTTTGTGATGCCATTTTACTGTGGGTTTTTATGTGGTATGAAACAAAATAGTGCTTAAGGCTACAAGGGGTGAGTGACGCTTGCCATCTGGAAGTTCTCAGAGCAGCTGAAGTCAGCCTTGCCAGCAGTCCTTGGTGACCAAGTGACAACACTGTGTTGACAGAATCCGCGTAGCTAGTAAATTAACACCTACATAAATGCTATTAAGATGAACAATTTAATAGTTAGTTAATGAACTCAAGGTTTACTTGTCATTATCAAATACAACACTTGTTAGTACACAACATGATTAAGACCATTCTTGCTGAAACTTCACAGTGCCATTTTGCTAGCAAGGTACATGTCAGAGTGGTTACATGAGCAAAGATTGGGTTTTTCTTCCCCTTAGATACCCAAGTGGTGTATTTCTAGGAGTTAATGTCAATTTCTAGTCATCTCACATGGATAGAGTCAGGTGTTTTGCAGGGCTTTCTCCTTTTGCTATGAATATAGCCATGTAATACTGTAATTTATTTGAGTGGGGTTCTTTCATTAGAATAGGTTATCATTTTGGTGCCTTTGTAGCAAAAACTTGCTGCTGCATCTCAAAAGCAGTTCTAAAATCATCAAAGGTATCTGCAAACAAACCTCAGCACTGGAAAAGACTTGTGCCTTTTTACGTTCTCATAGAATGCTGAATGTCCAGAAATGTCTTGATGTTCTGCATTTTGTAACTTCTCCTTGTTGAACCAAATTATTTTGTACAAATGTGTGTGCAAAATGTTACTTACACATTTTAAAATTGTCACAATTCAGTATTTTAAATATTTATGAAGATACATATGTGAGAACCCCTCAGATATCTGCAGCTGTAAATCCCACTGATTTACTTCAATGAAGAAGTAAAACTGCTGGCTTAATACAGACTGAGGAGTTTGACACAAAGCAAGTTTTTTTTGAGTATTGATCAATGAGGTTCTTCCTTGTTAATCTGGTTAATTATTTCTTACCAGAAGTTTCATTAGAAACAAACTAGGAGTGAAACATGCTTAGATGTGGTCACAAAGGTTCATTTGCGTAAGGAGTGGTTGGTTTGGTTATCGCATTTCTAAGGGGAAGTAATCAGAACTGCACATCAAACCTGTAGGCAGACAGGACCAGATCACATCATGATATCCTGAAGACACTTTGTGGACTGGACAATGCTGCCTCTGAGTAGGGCTGTGAACAGAGTGTCTGGGGGACAAGGGCTGGAGTTCTTACGCTGTGTGCTGTTTATAAGAATCTGTTCTGCAGTTAATCCATTGGATGTGAAGGTGTTTCAGTCTGATAATGAACTGTAATAACAAAATAGCTACTTTTTTTAATGGTGTTTTTTAGTAATCCTACACTTGACAATCATAAATTGTCAAGCAATAGTCTGTTGTACTGTACAAGCAGTATGGGTTTAAGTGGCAGTGATTAATTGATGTAGTCAGAAGGATTCATTTTATCACATTAGAGATCCCTGTGGAAGAAGAAGCAGCACATTACAGCACAGCCTCCCATGAGACTACATCAAATCCTAGACACAGGTTACGTAATTAGTGCAGTAAAAGCATAATGTGTCTAATGTGACCTAATTCAAAATGCAGCAAAGAATAGGTTGAAGGCAGAGCTGTCAGCAGTAGTTCATAACTGTAGAAGAAATGTGGCAATACTTTTCCCAAGCCTGACGAGCTGCTGTAATCTGACTTTGCATGAAAAGTGTTGCTTACTGTACTACTAAGGTGTTATTTTTCAGCCTATCCAGAATTTACTTTCAGTATTTGATGGCAAACATTCAGTGATTACATATTTTTAATGAATACATTATGTTGTAATTTCTTTTAGAGAAAGTCTGGGTAAAGCGTAGCAATAAGTAAGCAGTAAAGAAAATTTTAGAAGTTTTTGGCACCAAGTGCCTTTGTACCTGTTAGCCATGCTATTTTTGCAACTTACGGTTGTAAACCACCAATGTTTCCACACAATGCATGGTAAAATTTCAGAATCTTGTGGTATGATAATTTAGAATACACTTTTTTGTTGTGTCTGAAACCCTTCATGAGTTCTGTCATCAGAAGATGCTGTGGACTACTAAGGGCATGCATTAGCAGCCATTTTTTTGTTCCATTTGAACTAAGGCACCACTGTGTAGGATCCCTCTGCGCAAGAGCAAACCCACGGTGCCTTAAAGTCATTCTTTGAGTCTGAAAATCAGGCTGTGCCTTACTACATTTAGATTACAGTGTGTTATGCTTTGTTTCATCACTGCTCTGATAATCTGAGCAATGAGTATTTTTCCAGCAACTAAGGTAAGTGGTATAAAAACTTTATGATAAGACATACAGATCCATACTAAGTTACTGATTTACTGCCATGTAGTTTTTAAACCTGCGCAAATGCTGAAATTGCACTTTTTTTTTTTTTCATGAAGAGAAGGGGTATTTCTGCTTAACCAAAAATATTTATGCTTGGATAATCTTCATCAAAATTACATACCTAGAATCTGCTCTCTCATCTCTATAGAATCACTTTTTCTCTTGTTCATGTAAAAAGATGTACTATTGCCTCTTGATTCTGTGACAAAAATGACACCATTATCTTAGGGCACTGTGTGCCAAAACATATAATGAATCACTACTGAGCTGCGAGACGTAAAGGAGAGGTGAGAGGCACAGCATATCCCTCCTGGATGTTACTGGTGTTTCTCCCTCCGCTTAGTAGTGCTGTTGTGTAAGACATTAAACACTCACTGTTGCTGTCTGTGAACAGTCTGGTTCTATTACTAGATGTGATCACAGCTTGCTTTAGTTCATGTTTGGGTACTGACTTGAGCTGTATTATGTTCCAATGAATGACAGCATGCCACACTTCGTAATGGTGTAGCTGACTAAAATGAAAGTGTGCGAGAGAAGACACGCTGCCAGAGACAGAAATGGTTGGTAGAGCTAGAAGAAAAGGCTGGTTGATTAAGTCATGCTTCAGAAGGAAAACTTGTCTTTTGAGTTTAGATAGGACCTATTTAGCCTAGTAGAGAGGTGCATGATTTTTGTACTCCAATCCCATTAGCTGCTAATAAGAGGGTGGTAGCAAATACTTTTTTTGACGTTTCAAAGTTCTCCAAGAATACGGTTGCTGTTATAAACAGGAGGTGGAAGGGAGATAAGAGAGTAGTATGGGCAAAAATGCTTAGGGAGGTCTGAAATGTGGCTTAGAGATAATTTTAAAAGTGTGTTGTTCATAAGTATATGATGGAACCATTAATTGATTATGTGCTATAAATGAAAACGTGCTACCTGGAATTATATTCCTTTACTACAAAATAACATCAGGTTACATTTCGGCTGTGTGTCTTTCTTTCCCGTTTGTAACAAGAGCATTCAGCTAATTAGATAACTAGCACTTTGACTTGTGTGGGATAGTAAAATGTTTTTGTTTAACTGTAATTTCACACATTTTCCTGGTAAGAGAAGCCTGTGCCTTGAAAGTCTGTTTTCACTTAGGTTTGCAAAATTCTGCTGTGTAATTCTTTTGTTGTTTCAGTATAACCATTTCTTCTTTGTCCATAGGTTCTAGAAAGTTTTAAGATCATGGATTACAGTCTGCTCCTGGGGATCCACATATTGAACAGCACCATGAAGGAAAAAGAAGGAGAGTGTTCCCAGAGTGCTTCAGATGCAAAACGCCATGGAGGGCAGAAAGTTCTCTATTCCACAGCCATGGAGTCAATACAGGGCCCTGGGAAGTCTGGAGACTCTGTCACCACAGAGACAACGAACACGTAAGTACCGTAACCTGCTCTTAAGATTACTATTAAAACTATTAACAGTCAAAACATTCACAAGTACACTGCATTTCAGGAATTGAAAGATTGAAGTTGTTTGTTTGTTTGTTTTTTCCCCAAAAGCCGCATCATCAAGATTAGCCACAGAGCATGAAATGTTAAAATGAAATTGGCATGTTGATTAATAGATTGATTTTCTTTAAATACATGATAGCATGCTAGTTCAGAGTGACTTACATATGCGCAAGTACATTCTTTTATAAAAGAGATGTTATTAGCCAGCTATTACAAGAGTCCCAGCTATAATCTAATTTTAACTGGAAGCAGCCTGGTGAGACCTAAGCCAAAACTATAAATTAACATTGAAATGGATATTCCTACAGCAGCTGTTTTCATCTTGAAGTAGTATACTTAATATACATAGAATGATACCAACAACCACCAAAGTGCAGTCATATATGACATTTCCTGAGACTAAGAACTGAAGCTTTTATCTTATTTTTCTGTCTAGCAAAATCTTTAATAGAAATTTGATTATATAGATAATCATTATTCTGTTGTTTCCTTCATAATATATTAAGTGTTATGAGAGCATTATCTTCACCATTCAGCATTGTATATAACCAGGCCTTCATTATAATGAGGATTTAATTTAAAATTAAGGATTTACTTTCCTCCAGGTTCTCAAGAGAGCTGTGTAGGTAAATACAACTAGTGGTACAGTTAAGCAACCTATGCTTAAACCTACAGCAAACAAGTGAGAGAGTTATGATATTTAGCATTCATAGAGAGTTTCAGAACTCAGAGACATTGAGAACTCTAGAATATAAATTAGACAGAGCTGTATTTCACTCAGTTTTGACAACTCACATTCACACAGAAGATGGCCAGTGCTGTTGTATGGTGGCAGAGGTGTTGCACTGGCTGCCACCCTGGGCTCCCACATCACTTGAGCTAATACAGTGCTACTCAGATCCTCACAAGTCCTTCCTTGGCTCCGTGCACTATCTCCTCTCTCATATTGGCATAATGGCTAGTGGAGCAAAAAACAATGCTGAGGTTCTGAAAACAATGGACCTGTTTTTCTAGGTGTTTGAGTAGGAAGAGAGGGTCTTAGAATGAATGTCTTGTTCTTTAAGTTCATGGCTGAGTTACAGACCCTGGACCAACTGGAGGCCCATGTGGTCAGGATTCTCAGCTGGATGCTGTTGCTTTATCTGTCACTTATCTGTCTGTAAAGAAATTTTGGAAAAACACAGTAATACATAATTTTTAGTGAAAAATATATGAAACAACCTTTTCAGACTTTGATTATGTGCAGACTTTCTATGATTTGTTACCTAGGATCAGTAAAGTGAGAAAATTCTCCCTTATCTAAAGTCACTTACTTTCCTTACCAATGAATTGATGTATAATTTTTTTCCAATTTTCAGATCATCTGAATATTTCCAATTCTATCTAAAAAGTATCTTAAAATATTACTCCTTTTTTAAAATGATGGATATTTACCACTGAATCCCAAATACTTCAGATTGTCTATTTAAAATCCATTGCATGCTAGGTGACTTACATTTGACTGACTTTGCACTGTGGCATCTGGCTTTAATATTGTCTATTCCCTTGGGTTTGCAAGTGGATACTGGTGATCAGAGATGTCTTAAAAGATATTCTAACTATGTTGTTTCTCTCAGAATGGGAGGTATTCCAGCAAAAAGCCATAAAGGAGAAAAACTGCTTCTATTTATGGGTATTATTGATATTCTCCAGTCTTACAGGTAAGTTGAACTTCAACTTTCACTGAATAAAATATTCTGAAATAACTTACAAAAATGGAAATTTTATAAAGCAGTTCTGATTTTGTTTTTTAAATACTTAGGTTAATGAAGAAGCTGGAACATTCTTGGAAAGCTCTTGTTTATGATGGGGTAAGTAGATTTTATTATTTTTTTAAACTGCTGATTTTTAGCTAGTGGACCTTTGACTCATATTGACCAGGAAAAAACTAGTTCTGGTATATCTGTAGTCTAACATCACCATGTGGTTTGAGCTGCTGCTGAAATCTTCCCAATACATGCTCTGAATTTATTTGTTGTACTTTCAGATAACAGCTAATATTATCAGCTTGTCCTTATAACTTACACAAGACTAGCCACTTAGCAGGACATTGATGAATCCATAACTGAAAAATATACATAATCTGAAAAAATTCATTTCAAATGCTTGGAAGATTTTGCAGAATATAGCTGTATAGTTCATAACTCATAATTTCGTAAATGAAATACCTAAAAAGTTCTTGAAGAATTAACCCTTAAAAGGGGAAAAATGGTAACAATTCACTAGTTTGACTATGCCTGAAACATATAATATAGTGCACCTGAGGTGTCCAGCTTCTTCCTTGACCCCTTACTTGTGATTTACTTGTGGAAAATGTGACTGAGACCTTTTTTAATCTTGTAGGATACTGTTTCGGTTCACCGACCAAGTTTTTATGCTGACAGATTTTTAAAGTTTATGAATTCAAGAGTTTTCAAAAAAGTTCAAGGTAAGAAAGTAGTTACTTATACTCCTTTAGATATTTTTATAATCATAACTTTATAATGCTCCTGTCTTGGCAAGCCTTTCTTTAACATCATGTAGCACTTTCATAGCTCCAGTCAAGAAACTACATTTCTGGCAATTCAGATTTTACTCTTAATAGTAAAATTACAGAGAATTATGCACTATGTATTTTTGTCACATCAGGGCTGTCTAAATGTAAAAGAGGTTCCTATATATTAGCACTGCTGTAAAGATAAGTTTCATGATCTAATGACATGTCCAGTCCTGTACCTAGTAATTGTAGAAATACCTCCATTGATTTTAATTTATTTATTTTGCAGAAGTAAAGACTGTTTACATACCATCTCCAGCATTAGGTATTCTTCCTTTTGACACAGATTTCTTCTGTGCTTTATCAAGGAAAAAAACCAGAATTTGGATATCTAGTTTTCCCCTCCATTTCTCCTTCCCTAATCTTTTAATTAATTCTCAAGGGTAAGGTACGTATCACTATTAGCTACTTAGTGGGTGAAGTGGGCTAATGTTGGCTTCAGGTGAGCACCTAGACACTCTATCATTCCCCCTCTTCAACTAGACAGGGGAATAGTTATAACAAAAGCCAGGTCAGTCCAAATAAGGACAGGGAGAGATCACCCACCAATTACCATCCCAGGCAAAACTGACTCAACTCAGGCAAATTAATTTAGCATCTTACTAATAAAAAAAAAGTTTAGAGACACCTTCAAACAGGTTTCTTCCACCAAAAGTTCAGATCGAGTTTTATTTTCACTACGTGTTGTACCACTGGAAGTAGTACTGGCCTTTGTTGCTCTGTATGTTGTGTAAAGATGATACCACTTGTCTAAAGACCAACTGAGCCTGTGAACTCTGAGCCTGCCCATGAAAACCACTGTTAGAGGCCTGGCAGATCAGAACAACAAACATGATTATATCTAAAGGCATATGAAAGAAGAGGGAAAACTGATAATGCAACAAGAAGGCATAAGTATAGGTGATAAGTATTTTGTGAAATTCTAAATAAGAAAAAGAATAGGATAGACAGGTGAAAGGAGAAGGCTGAGAGTAACTATATTTTAAAAATTAAGACATTTTAAGTAGAATGAAGGAATCTTTAGAAGAAAAAGAAAAAGGAAATTTGAATTAACCCCAAGTAGTGATTCCCTGTATGCATGATATGTTATGACAGCTTTTCAGGAGAATAAGACTTTTTGTGAGTCTTATAAATATTACTGAATTGATGGACAATTTCTCTATAAATTGATCATGCTACTGAAAGGAGATTCAATCTGAAGCATTGCTAGTGCAGAGAAGGATGGTGATGGGGGACAAAAGAGACCCAGACAAGCTTGAGAAGTGGACTCATGGGAACCTTACGAGGTTCAACAAAGCCAAGTGCAAAGTGTTACATCTTGGTTGGGGCAACCCCAGGTACCAGCACAGGCTGGGGAATGAACAGATCCAGCGCAGCCCTGGGGAGAAGGACTTGGGGGTGCTGGTGGAGGAGATGTTGGACCTGACCCAGCCATGGGCACTCACAGCCCAGAAAGCCACTTGTATCCTGGGCTGCATCCAAAGCAGCGTGGGCAGCAGGGCCAGGGAGGGGATTCTGCCCCTCTGCTCTGCTCTGGTGAGACCCCNTGTTCAGCCCGGAGAAGAGAAGTCTCTAGGGAAATCTTGTAGCAGCCTTCCAGTACCTGAAGGCTGGACACAGATTTTTTAGTAGGGCATATAGTGATAGGACAAGAGGGAATGGCTTTAAGATGAAGAAGGGTAGATTTAGGTTAGGTGTTCCAAAGAAGCTCTTTACAAGTGAGGGTGTTTAAGCACTGGAACAGGTTGCCCAGACAAATTGTAGATGCCCTATCCTGGGAGTGTTCAAGGCCAGTTTTGATGGAGGTCTGAGCAACCTGGCCTAGTGGAAGGTGTCCCTGGGGTCAGCAGGGTTTGGAACTAGATGATTTTTAAGATGCCTTCCAACAGAAGCCATTCTCTGACAACTGCTGAGATGTGCTCAATGTGTGTGCAGTAAGGAAGGCTGCAGGGAAGACCTAATAAACATACTGGCAAAGCAAAGATGAGTGCTTGGGGTTTGATGAGGTCCAGGCTGTTCTTTGGGCAAAAGCTGTTCTGATTATGTGAGCAATGAGGTTTTTTCCAACAATTATCACAAGTGGCATAAAACCTTATGGTAAGACATACAGATTAGGTGTTTTAAATAGTGTGCGTACATACTAACTTGCTGCTTTACTACCAGATTTTTTTTTTTAACCCATAGAAGTGATACTGAAATTGCACGGAGCTTTTTGTTTCTCTATAGTAAGAGAAGGGCTGTTTTTGCTTACCCTCTAGGAAAGAGCATTGCCTGAATTTTGAAGGTTTTTTTTGTGAAGCAGAGTTCTTGGCAAATAAGTATTAACTGATGGGCTAGAACTATCTAGTTTGTAAAGAAGCTTGTACTTTAAAATGGATCTGAGTTAGCAGTTTCATAATCCTGCTCATGAATTTGCTTTGGAGTTTGAGTGTCAAAATGTGGAATGGACACTCAGCTCAAATACTACAGTAGGAGTGTTGAGCATATGGCATTGTCTTAAACTGATAGAAGGTGTTTTGCAAATACATTTTGACCAGTGTTAGGCTGGTCTCTTAACATTTTCATTAGTTATCTGGAGTGAGAAATAAGTCTGTGTGGACAGAGGGAGAACAAAATACAAACAAATGCTAGAACTAAATGAAATTTAAGTAAAACAAGAATTACTACAAATACTAGAATAAATTAACAATTTAAAGTGTTAAAAGTTAAATCCTTTGGAAAAGATTGAGTAATAAGAAAATAGAAGAGTCTGATGTAATATGACAAAATGTGAAGCAAAATTCAGCTGAAAGGAGAAAGGAGCCTCCTGAGACTCAGTGCTCTTTAAATCTTAGGATAATTTTACCAAAGAACTGGTGGGAGTTCTGCTGTCTGAGACAGTATTCAAAGGAACTCCTCTGCATTGATAAAGAATAAAGAGTGTCTACTTACTACTTGATACTTCTGTTTGACAAAATAAATGCCATATATGTTACCTCAACATCTGAGTCATTTTCCAAATTCTTTCTAATTCTGACTGCTAGATTTGTTCCAGGACAAGACACAACCTGTTCTGTATTTGAGGCATACAATGTACAATTAAGGGATATCATGCCTAATTTTCTCTCTGATCTTAATTCATCTGTCTCATTTTTCCAGTCTATTAACCTGTCTAAGTATCTTACTCTAACTGATTTCCTCTGTATACAGGGCTGTTAATATACTTTTATACAGATTATTGGTTCAAATGCATTATCATTCTTTCGTAAAATAAAAAATTGGGAGTGTTCCTGCCTTCAGGAACATTATTTCTAAGCTTTGAGTCAGACATTTCAGTTTAAACACTTAAGCCTTGTTCTAAATCTGTTTTTCCCCTACTGCACAGAACAACCATGCATAATTAACAACAAAAACTTAGTAAGTGGATTTAGCCTTGGGCAGAGGCTAGCTCAGCAAATATCTACTATGTTCTTTTTTAAAAATACCCTGGAACTATGTATCTGATTCTTTTCTTCAGCCTTCAGCCGAGTAACATGATGTTTTTAATTTGAATTTTGTAGTAAAGCAATGCATGGAGGTCAGCAGCTGAGAAAGACTGAATTAATTAGCTGGCATCCTGCTAGAAAAGAACTACGTTTGGGGGTCAGGGTTCAGTAGTAGTGGCAATGGTCAGTTCTCGAGTTTGACTCAAAATGGTTTTTAAATAGGCAGGCCCTGTTAAGAATTTTAAAAGAGGTGCTCATACCTGAGTGTGCAGACCATCAAGATTTTGGAAGTGTTTATTGTACCCAAAGGAAATGCTTCACACATGACTCTGAAGTGGAAATTCTGCAGTATCATTACATAGTAGTATTTAACAGCTCAAAAAAATGATCGTAACCTCTCAGAATACTCCAAATGTCTTTTCAGTTTTCCTGTTTTCTGGGGTTTTTTTCTGTATCATTCTGTCTCTGATTACATGGGTTGGTACTCCATAGGAGTTTTTTAACTTGGTGGTGCCAGTGACTTGACTTATTGTCCTATAATAGGCAGTAAGAAACTGAAAAAGACAAAAGTACTTCCCCTGTAGATGAAATAACAATACCTTTTGCTCTAGTTTTAATACAGGTCTGTTAAGTAGGTTTCTGGACGTGTTCTTCATTTGTATTCAAAACCTAGACTTTCTGTATGACTTACTTTGCCATATGCTGTTAAAGATGTGCAGGGAGATAAGACAACATCATTCATAACACCTATGTTCATTTGGTAATGCAGCTTTAAAGCCTTCACCCTCAAAGAAACGGTGCAATTCCATCACAGCCCTAAAGGCAGCATCACAAGAAATAGTGTGTGCAGTTAGCCAGGAGTGGAAGGATGAAAAGCATGGCATTCTTGCTGAAGGACAAAGTTATGCCAGCCTTGATGACGAAGGTACTGTCTTTCAAATCAACAACCTAAACAATGTTTTTAAAGGAATTTTGTACAAGCTGTAGAAGTCCTATAACTAGAAAGCCCCCAATACAGCTGATCATTCAAAATCAGAGTCAGGTTATTCTTATGGAGAGAGTAGTTAGTAATATTTGGCAAAATGGACCTTCAGGAGCAAGAGGATGTCAGAATCAAAGTTTGTAATACGATGTTAAACTTTCAGATTTCAGGACATCCTAGAAAAACATATTCAGCCTAGGTAGTGAATAAAGGCTATATAGCCAATGCTGTCCTTTTCACTGAGCTCTAAACAAGCATGTAACATGAAGTGTTTTGAAGCTCAGTTCGTTGTTCCCAGAGTCTTTTTGAAAAGTTACCAACTTTGCCCCTTTCAGAACTTGCCCACAGCCATGATGAAAGCAGAACAAATTGCCTAATCTCATCTGATAAATGAGCCCTGGTAGCATGAGAATAGTCCCAGAACAGAGAACAAATTATAATTCATACCTCTGCTTTATATTTGACCTTGGAGTTACTCTATATTCTGCTGAATGTACTGCTTAGCAGCTGAAAATCACTCTGTAATACAAAAGAGTGTGGGTATGGGCATACGAATACTACCCTCTCATCAATTCAAACATTAAGAAACTTCAAGAAGCTGGTGAGGGCACTATGGGACTCCATATACTTACATGATGATTCCTGGGCTCAATTTGAAATGAAATCTGTTAATGTTGTTCTTTACATCTGCATATGCAGTACTAGGTTCACACCACCGGCCGGATCTAGTGCCAAGCACACCATCTCTGTTTGAAGCAGCTTCCTTGGCAACTACGCTTTCTTCTTCTTCCTTGAATGTAGATGAGCACTGTCAACGTGATCAACCTACGCTCTATTCCAGCAGGTAAAGGCCATACACGTTAGAGGATTCCCCACTGTACTGCTATAAGTTTAACATTGTGGTCAACAGAAGGGGGCTCTGCAAAAGAAGCAGCAGAAGGGGCAAATGTCTCTGTAACTCAGTTTTTAACTTTCCCAGTGAAGGAGGGGTGCCAAAAGCTTGTAGGATTTATCATGTATTTGTTTGTAATTATACATATTGTAATTGGGGATCATGAAATAGAAAGCATACACATGGCAAAAAATGTTACATGAATTTTTCTTCATGTTGCAATACTAAATTGGATATCTAAACTTTGCTAGGCCTTAGTCTGTACCATAAACCAAACTACATTAAGGTTAGGGTAGGAAGTACTTCTCGTAACTTGGCTGTAGCTTAAAAGAGCTGCAAAAAATGGTGATGTGCTAAGAAAAGCAAAAGTCGTTCTTTATTCTGAATGTACAGGGCTGAATGGTCTTCTTTAAATTCTTGAATTTTTGAAGTGAATGTTTTGAAGTGAATTTCTGTGAAACTTCATCCATGGGTGTGATTAGAGCCTGTCTGATTTTAATCCAGGAAGGATAAAAACCAGAAAGTCTTAAGAAAAGTTGTGCTGATGCTAGTAAGCTGGGTTGAATGTGATTTGAGTTGTGTTTGAACATAATTCAGCTTTGTTTGTCGAATACGATGCTTAAGCCAGTAAGTCTTGGTGGGAGACCGTTTCTGCATGTGCCTGTATGCTCCCTTGTGCACCTGAAGTGTGCTATGTTGTGTCACCTTGCCTGCTTGCAGATCTCTTCACTCTGTATTGAGCCATTTCTTTGCCTGTTTTAATCAAGAAAGGTAACCACTGAAGCATCTTGAATATTGTTTGGAATCATGAACTACTCAATGTATAAATTTGACAAATGCACTCATGTGCCCAGATGTAGTTCTTTCCTGTAAACTGCATGTTACCCAAAAAGATCAAGTTATTTTAAAAGCAATCTTGAGGCAGTAGGATTTTACCTCCTGTTAAATATTTGCCAGCTGCATTTACATAAAAGGTAAAATGACTTGCAGCATTACTTGATGAAAGTGATATTTACAGCTTCCACTTCCATTAAGTTGAAATAAATCTCACTGATGTGGCATCTTCCATATGGCTGATGGTTTCCTATAAAAGTGTGGAATGAGGTATGTTTCGGGGTGTAATAAAGATGAAGTTTTTATTGCAGAACAAAAATGGTTCCACAGAAGCTTCAGGAAATAAAACTACTGACGAATAAGCATTAGTAGAAATAGAGCTCATTCACTTCATCTTGTGTCAAAAGTTATCTCTAGGACTTCAACAGTCATGATCTTTTACCAAGTTTTTTCTTTGATAGAAATAAAGTTACAGAGTACTGGAGGGTTTTATTTGCTTTAAGCATCAAAGAAAAGTACAGAACTGCTTTGTATCAGCATCAGTCAGGAAAAGAAAATGGTGGAGTTGTCTGAACAAAGAGCTCAGATTTAAAGCATTTCAAATATTCTTTACTCTCTAAAAAATTAACTGTTAAAGAAAACCTATGAGTAAGTCCATTATATTTTACTGTAAAGATACTCCAAAATAATTCTAAAATAAAATTTTTAGCAGGTCTACACTTTGATTGTATATCTAGACTAATTTACTTTCCAGTTGTGATTCAGTCAATGAAATAACCTCTAATGCAGGACATGTTGCCAGCTATGTGATTGGCATGCTTATCTTACAAGATCAGATTGTTAGTGTCTGCAGTGCAGGTGTGGACTTCGTCAGTACAAGACGGCATGTTCTCTAACACAGCAGACCTTGTACCAGCATTCACAGATACGTGGTTCTCTCCACATCTTCTGCCAAAGCATCTTATATGGGAGCCAAGAGATCTGCCATGGGGGCTTACCAGCTAACACCTTTGCTGGTCTAGGTGTGCCCTCTTCAGCTAGGGCCTGGTGGCAGTTCTTAATTCTCATTAAGTAGTGGTGTGTCTCACAATCTCAGTATGTACAATTCATGAGGATTAGCTTCCCTGTCATAGCAAGTGCCTTTCTCTTAGGAGTTAAGAAAGCTGCTAAGCATGCTCAGTATTGAACTAATTTCCATAAGATTCTGTGGTTTTGTACCCACTTCTTTTGGCGTCAGTTCAGGGAGGTCATTCCTTCTTCTTGGCAATAAATAATATATCCCTCTGAAGTTTTACTTATGGTTCACTGCAGGAACTTCAGTCCTCTCGTAAGAAAAGCTAGCAGGGAAATAAAACCAGCAAAAAAAAATGCTACAATGATGCACTGAATTGTAGATAGTTTTTTCTTGCCAGAGAAATTCTTTTGAATATTAGAAAATTATATGATGCAGGACTCATCATTTTACCATTTGTCTCTGATAAACAGAAAGCTTGGAGCAGTCTTTGAAACAAAGCCTGAATTAAAGATTTGTTTACAAATGTGAGCCTGCTTTCAATCTTTAAATATGTAATTGACTATGATATTCTGCTTTGTTTTTTAATGGAATTACAGTTTGGCATCTTCTTCATCAGGCTTTTTCCTTGTTCTTCAAAGTAGCATAGCAGAAAGAGAGTACATGAATTTGCTTGTAACCTGTCAGAAGTTTCTTGTTTAGGGTAATAAAGGGGGACAGTCCTGTGTGCGTAGTAATAATGTGATATTTGTACAGCTCCTTGACTCCTACTAGTGCTAATGAGCTGTACGTGCCCATACCACTTAGAAAACAGATGCTGTTATTTTCCTGATTAAAAAGAGAGCAGTAATACTTTTGGATGCCTTGAAGCACACACCGTATTTTCTATTTGGGTTGTGTTTTATCTTCAGAATTACCCTCTGTTGCTGTTATCCATTAATGTAATACTTCCCCAAGGAGAGGCAAATGGCCTTTAACATAAGAAAGGCGATCAGCACCATCTCTCCTTGAGAGTGCTCAGCATTAGTGGTGGAAAGGGAGAAACTGCAGCTGCTGAGGTTAAGCAGACAGAGGTGACGTGCTGAGCTGGAGCCAGCTCCTGAGGCTGTGTCTCGTGAGGAGGGTTTCTGTAAAGCTGGCTCGGTACAGATTAGAACTAACATAACTAATTGGTAGATAATACAGAGAAGCATTTGGGGACTTGTGATTAAAGTGAGAAAGAGAGACTGAGCAGCAGTCATAAACATACAGCTTATTAGAAGTGTTTTTCCAGGCTGCAAGCTGATTATTTTCACCAAGTTGTTGAAAAAGTAGAGGAAACCCAAGGTGCTATCCAGACAGTGTGAAGAGGAATTAGTAACAATACAAATTAAAGAGTAGTGGAGAGGGCGAAATGGCTGTATTTTTCAGCACAAAAAGAACTGGA
Source organism: Pachycephala philippinensis (assembly GCA_013397055.1). Classification (NCBI taxonomy): domain Eukaryota; kingdom Metazoa; phylum Chordata; class Aves; order Passeriformes; genus Pachycephala; species Pachycephala philippinensis. Next base: position 26,344 of record VWZT01003047.1, read on the forward strand.
CATAAAAAACAGAAGGAAAGAGAAAAAACAAAAAGACAATCATGACATATGTTGGCTTTCTTGTCTGTCATAAGACAGCTGGCTTCTGTTCCATGAAGCTGTTTCTCAGTCAAGTGGTTTTGTCATAAGCAATGTCAAGTATTCCTTTAGTAAAGAACAGAATTGAAAATTTATTGCTTCTATTAAAATTTTCAAATATTTGCCATTCCTCAAGTAGGTTTATATTTGGCACAGAGATATTTTAGTACCTAAAGGGTCTGTTTTCCACTAGAAACTGTAATTTCTAGTCCAAAACCACTTCTTTGAAAAAGTTTGGTTTTTTTATCTTAGGAAATGTAATACTTACGTATTATATTAGGGATTCTTTTTATAGAGGAAGTGATGACATTTTTTCCCCTTCCAGGAAAAGCTTCCCTATTAAGTACTGGTGAATTAAATTAAAGATGACAAATCTGAATGCCCGAAGTAGTATGACTCTTGTCTCACTTGACACTACTTTTAGAATTGCAAAGAGCTGAAGGAGATCAATGCCTTTACAGGTGCTTCTGGAAATTTGCTTTGAAACTTGATTTAAAATATTTTAGAATGTTTCAAACTGTAGATGTTTTAAAATTCATGTTTTAAATATTTCAAGAATACAGAAAGTCTTTCTCCTATGTATTTTTCAGCAGGTCTCATGGCTTCCAGTCCCAAACACAAACAAAATCCCATGATGTGTAAAGGGCTGTTTCACCTCCCTCTTTAGAGCAAGATTCTTTGAGCTGTATGAAGAGGACTGCTGAATTCTTCTGATACATCTGAGCCTAGGGAAAAAATCAATATGAAATCTAACTCTTCTTTCTCTTTATGCATTCTATGCCTCATTTCTGTAAGATGTGTATGTAGTATGGACTTCTGCCTTCTCTTTCTTCTTCTTCCTTCTTATCTGTATATTTTTCAATTTTTTATTTAGCTTATTGTTGCTGTTTCTTGGTGGAGACCACTTGAAATTTTGGAAGGTTTTGAGGGACTGTGGGGTTTTTTCTCTTACACAGTCAAGTTTCCTGAAGCATCCAGACTTTGAAGTGTCCTGTGGCTTGACATATTGTCAAACAACCTCTTCAAAGAGAGTTTAGAAAATAAAAGTAAAATCTTTTGCTGTTTTTTCCAGTGGTAGGGGTTTGTAGGTATTGTTTTTTCTGTTGTAAGGAATACTAAGCACCCCTTTTGCCAGTCTGGTGTTCTACATAAACAAACTTTGTGTGTTTAATGTTCTGTCTGTCCACCCACTACTCTTAGCTTCTGAAGATTAAACAACTTTGTCTGAATCTGATTCAAACTGGATTAAATTCATGCAAGCTTCATGCTAATAAGCAGTTGGGTGGAGGAAGAAGACTTGAATGCTTAAATGCTATGAACAGATGCACTGAGACACTGGGGGTATCCCCACGGGAAAGAAAATTTGACTATGATTGAAGAAACATGTAATTGTGGCTTAAAGAAAAACAAAGCTTTCCCAGTTCTCTAGTGATGGAATTATTTTTGCTTCTTTTTTTCTTTTCTTAATTAAGAACCAAGATCAAATAGAATGTTTTAGCCAGAGGAGGCCAACAGAATAGCTGGGCATGTTCCTTATGGCTGCTCATTACCGAATGAGAGAAAGTACCTGTAAAAGTGCTTTTTTTTTTCTGCTTGGCTTTTCTTTTTCAACCTAAGAATTAAGGATGAGAACTCAGTGCACTGTGGAAACGGTATTAAAATACAGTTCCTCTGAATTGTTCTTTCTGAAACACTGTGTATGTGGGAGTTTCACTTGTTCTCTCCCATGCCACCCCCAATTTGTCTTTGCCTTACCAGTCTCATTAAAACCATTAAAACTGGCAATAAATGCAGCTATGATGATGCTATTGCAGAAATTTGAACTTACCAACTGCTGACAGCATGTCTATTGCTGTTAAGAGATTAATTACAAGACTTTTGTTTTTACACTTTTACACTGCTCAGTAGAATTCAAGTTACACATGTAAGAATAGTGCTAAGTCAATGGGACCTGGGTCATCCTAGTGCAAGAGAAATAGTCTTGCTTTTGAAAAGATGTCTAGTACATTATATAGTAAAAGGAACATTGTAATGTGGTGAATGTAAAGCTCTGCTCCACTATGATACTGATTCATTATTGTTGAGCATTTGAATCTCAACTTTACATGCTAGTTTTTGCATGTTGAACTTTGCACGCTAGTTTTGGCCTTTCTGAAGTCCTGTCCCACCTGAAATATACTTAAAGTAGTGCAGAGGGAGGGGGAAATTAGTAATATCTGGACTGATGGCTGTAACCATGTTTTCCATGTATACCAAGTTATGGTTCAGAATTTTTGCTTTTCACTTTGTCTGTAAATAGGTAAGAACTTTTAAAATACATCTCCGCACAACTGACAGTTGAGTTTTCAAGGCAGCCTGAGCCTAATTTCTGGCAGCTAGTGAGGATATGAGCTAATGGACATCTGATTCCATTAAAACACCTTTGAGAGTTTTATCTTTGTAGACTTAAGTGTATTACGAAATAAGATTTCTGTGTAGATACATTTGCAGTTTTACATTATTTCTGAAAAGCAGAGAACAAAAAAATCAATCTATGAATAAAGTAATAGAGTGCACCTGCTCTGTAAACATCACTTCCTTGCATATGTGTACTAATTACAATACACCCTCTTTCTCCCACTTTTCCTTCTGAACTTTTGGCTGCAAGTGATCTGTGTCTTCATGGAAAAGTCCAATGTTACTAATGTTACAATGTGCCTAATTGCTTATGCTTTTTTCCACTATTTTGAATTACGAAATGCTGCCAAAATTTACACCATGGTAATGTGGAAGTAATGTATTTTGAGATTAATGAAATTATGTGACATTTACTGTGACATAGTTTCATTCTTTAACTAAATATTGAAATTCAGAAATAGCATAACTTTCATTTAAAATTTTAGTAAATGCGAAAATAAAATCTGAGGTTTCTGTACATTAGGCAAATATGAGCTTCCAGTTACCTAGCCATTGCCAAAACATCTGTATTCGTTTATTTACATTCCTTTTCTTTAAGTATTTGAAGATTTTTATGTTTAGTAGAGAAGCTTACTTTTAAATTTTCAGCTATGACTGAGCTCTTTGGATTTTTGGTTGATTGTAGTCTCTCTTCTCTTTGCAGTAAAGGGTTACCTTCGAGTTCAACATTCACTTTGGGAGACAGTGCCATCTATTTGACTTCAGAACACAGCACACTGGAAACAGAAAATGATAATGCTTCAGTTTTGGATGTCTACTTAGTAAGTTGCCAAACTGTTTCTGATGGGCTTTTTTACCTGTAATTCCTTTGACTCGGGCTCAAGAAGTGACTAAAATACCTGCTTAACTTCAAAGTACAGAGGTTTATTGAGGTATTTCTCATATGAAACATGCATATATTTGCATAAGCAAATCCCTAAAGAATTCATATGCCTATTAAGTATTGAATTAATAAAGAAGTATAACAAAACACCTTTCAATTTTTCTGTAATGGTAGGGGGGCTTTTCTGTTATTTGTTTTCTATTGGAGGAAAAAAACCCGAAACAACAACAACAAAATCTTTCCTCTTCATGTAGAATACTCCCCAATGTAGAAATTAAATTTTCTCGGAGTGGAAAGTTGTGTTTATGTCAGTGATTTTGAAGCCAGTGAAGTAGAGCTCAGTGTGAAGTATATTAATGGCCTCCTTTTCTGCTTTGAAAGGTTGTCCAGTTGCGATGGCTGATACATTAAAAATGTATCTTTTCTTTGCTGTTTCAGTTCCTAGTGAGCAATTTATCTGGCTGCTGAAAGATAAGCTCAAGTCTGTCTTTTGTTATCTTCCTGTCACCTGTGTTTCAAAAGCTCTCTTGGTACCTACAGCTCACATTCCACAGACATAATGGCAGTAGGCACACAGTTCCAATTGAGTGAAGTTTTGTGCATCTAATTTTTTTATGCTGTTCTGAAATTGTCAGTATAAATGCAGTAGGCAGGTATGTTAAGCTTGGCATTTTTCCAAAGGCTTATTTTCATAAATCATAAACCATTCTGACATTATTCTAGTAATATTTCCCCTTGACTCTCATGGCAAGAATTGTACCAGAAATGAAGAATCAAAAGAGGGAAGTCTGTTCATGTTTCTAATAAATGTTTCAGAGAGACATGGTTGTTTCCTTTCTAGATAAAGTTTATTGCATTCTTTATTTTTCTTATCCCTAGAGTTACCTGATTTTTGTCTTAAGAAATCCATAATATCTTAGACTCATCAATCAGCTCAGGTTGACAGGGCCTCAAGAGATCATCCAGTCCAACTTTTTGCGGAAAAGGGAGCCTAGATAACTTTATCTAACACGCTTTTCCACCACAGTTTAAAAACCTCCAGCAATGGGAACTCTGCCACATCCCTGCAGAAGTTGTTCCAGTGATTGATTATTTGTCCAGAAAAAAATTTTCTTGTATTGAGATAAAATGTGTGTGTCTGATCTTACATCAAGATGAAATATGTTTGTCACATTCTCTTTTTCTGTAGGCTGTGCCACTGATGTTTTTTTCCTTCTTATTAGCCAGCAACACTTAAGTATGTATAGTACCCAATTAATGGCTACTAATTTAATAGTCCAGCACACTCAGGGGAGTTGTTGTCTGTCCTGCTTCCACTGACATAAAACAGTAGCAAGTACCAGTGGCCAATTAGATGTCGAATTGACTTGGTTAACTGTGACCTCAAGTAGCCCAATAAATCAATCTATTCCTGTAGGACTTGTGTTAATTTGGCTCATTGCTAATCTAATGTTGACCTGAAACATCTGTTCAACATCATAAAGTTCAACAAAGATGGACTCAGAAATCCTGAAATGTTACAGGAAGTGGACAAATGACTAATTACACACAACCTAACCTTGCTAGCAGATTAGCTGACTTAATGAATTGTGCTTTTAACTAACTAACTTGAGAGTAGGACCCAGAGCTGTGACACCTGAATGCTCATAATGAGCATGTACATATACTAGAGTATGGAGCAATGCTTCCCAACACTTTGCAAAGGAAGAATCCTAAGTCCAACCACCTCAAGTATGTGTATACCAGAGAATGAATTCAGGACAAGAAAAAGAGAAACTGCAGATCCATGCCTAGTCTGAGAAATATGATGTGATAAGAGTCACAGAAGCTTGGTGGGAAGATTCACATGACTGGAAGATCACAATAGATATCTACAAACTTTTTTGCAAATATAGGAGATGAGGTGGAGCTGCACTTCATTAAAAAAAAAAGAGAAATCTGTGTGGATGAAGGTAAACTATGGAGACCACAAAATATCTATCAAATGTCTTAGGATCAAGATTAGATGGTTCATCACCAGGGAGGATCTTCTTTTATGTGTATGTTCCTGGCCTTCAAACCAGGATGACAAGGCTGAGTAAAACTTACTTTGGCTCTTCAAGCAAGTATTGAGCCAAAAGAACCTGGCTGTCATGGGTTACTTCAATTACCCAGGCATTAGTTAGGAGAATAGTACAGCAATGCACAAGCTGTCCATGAAATTCTTGGAATACATGAGAACTTGCATCCTGCTAAATGTGCGGGTCATGTTGACTAGGAACAATGCATTTCTAGATTTACTGCTCACAGACTGAAAAGACAACGTAACTTCAAACAATAGCCTTGAATGCAGCAATCACAACACTGTGGGCTGAAGATCCTACCGAGCATACTAAAAACCAGTATTAGGACAAAGGCCCTGGATTTTAGACAAGCCAGCTTCAGTATACTCAGAGCCCAGATGTGAGGGATTTTATAGGAAGAATGCATGGAGAGCAAACCAGCATGTGAGTGCCAGGAGCTTTTAAATAGCATCCTGCTGGAAGCACAGTAACAGTCCATTTCCTACAAAGTGAAAGGAAGAGGGCAGAATAAGTGCCTACCTAGGCTTAACAGTGAGCTTTTGAGTGTTGTTAAAAGCAAAAAAGCAACATACCCTCTATGGGAAGGTGATCAGATACCCACCAGGGACTACAAGATCCTTGCAAGGGCACGTAAGGTTGCACACATGAAGGTCAAGGCTCGGCTAGATAAAGAAGAAGAAATGGCTGATCAGATACATACACAGTTAAGCAGAAGCCCAGGGAAGACACAGACCCATTACTAGACCAGGCAGGGAAAAAGTTACTGATAATACTGGCAAGACAGAGGTTCTCAATCCCTTCTTTCCTCCCTCTTCACCAGTGTGGCTGGACCATAGGTCCCAGGATCAAGTAGCTACAACAACACACATGTTAACCCACCAGTAATGGCCTGCAAGTGCTCAACCCACATAAATCCAAGGTCCAGGATAGCATATACACCAGGGTGTCAGCAGAAGTGGCTGACATTGTTGCAGGGCCACTGTCTTATTATTTTTGAAAATTCATGGAGATCGGAGGGCATCCCTGATGACTGGAAGAGGGCAGATCTCATACCTGTCTATAAGAATGGCCCAAAAGAGGACCCAAGAAACCTGAGACTCAGTATCCTTACTGCAGTCCCTGGGAAACTGGTGGAACAAGCCTCCTAGGAGTTATTACTGACTAAATGAAGCAAGTGACTGGGAAAATACAGCAGAGATTTATCAAAGGTAAATCATGCCAGGCTAACCTGATCACCTTTCTAAAAACACATTACCATCTTCTTTCAATATGGAGAAAGCAGTGGATGTTGCTTGCCTGGACTTTTATTAAAGCATTTGACGCGTGTCGTGTCTCCCACAGCCTCCTCCTGGACAAATGTCAAATATAGACTGGATGGGCAGTCTGTGAGATGGGCAGGAATCATCTCACAGGTGATCAATGTGTTTTACTGAGGCTGGCAGCCTGTCACAAGTGGGGTCCCCCAGGGATCAGGACTGGGCTCCATGCTGTAACATCTCCACGAATGATCTGGATGATGGGACCAAAAGCACCCTCACCACGTTTGCTGTGTCACTAAAGTGGGTGCTGAGGTGGACACGTTGGCAGGCAGAGCCACCTTTCAGAGACACAAACAGGCTGGAAGACTGGGCCACAAGAACTGTGTGAAGTTCAACCAAGAGAAGTGCGAGTCCTGCACCTGGGACAACAGAACCAAAGAGCCCGGCCAGGCTACGCCGTGAGCTGTGGAACAGCCTTGCCAAGAGGAGCCCGGGGGTCCCAGGGGACAACACCCAGACACCAGGTCAGCAGTGCACTGCTGCAGCTACTGAGGCAAAGAGGATCCTGAGCTGCATCCACGGGGGCACTGCTAACAGAGAGAGATGTGATCATCCCACTTCACCAGCGCTTGTCAGACTGCACATGGAGGGGTGTGTCCAGCTCTGGCCTCCACAATTCCAAAACAGATGTGGTCAGACTGAAGAGGTGCTATGAAGATGGTCAGAGATGGGGAGAACCTGCCATTTGAGGAAAGACTGTAAAAGTTAGGTCTTTTCAGTTCACAGAATTTTCAGGAGGGACCTCAACACACTTTTCCAAAACTTAAAGCATGGCTACAGAGAGGATTGAGACCCTCCTTTTCTGTAGGTGCAGTGGATACAAGTTGTAGTGAGGGAGGTTTCCTCTCTGTGTAAGGAATAAATTGTTTTTACAATGAGAATGATTCAAGGAGAATGATTTACAATGAGCATGATTTTGTAATGATGAATGATTCACTGGAACAACTTCCCCAGGGATGTGGTAAAGTCCCCATCACAGGAGGTTTTCAAGATGCTGCTGTATAGTGATGCTCGATAATCTCATCCAGGCTCCCTTTCCTGCAAAAGGTTGAATTAGACAGCCTCTTATGGTCCCTTCAGCCTAGGCTGCTCTTTGGTTCTCTTCGCTCCATTTAAACAGTGAAACCATTTCTTCTTGATAGCTTTTGAATTTAGTTTATAAAGCAACAGTCTTATTTAACAGTAATACTGATCAGCACTCTGAAGTACTTCTTTTTAGGTTTGAAGTGTGTAGGGTAGATGGTGGAATGCTCTGAAAATCCAGTGACGCCTTACAAAAGGTAACACCTTCTGTAAAGCTGTCTATATGAGTTTCAGGTGTGATGGTGATCTCTTTAGCTGGTTTTCAGCTTGTAGAAAATTCATTACTATTATGTCTTGGAGACATTACTGTCTGCAGTGAGTATATGTGTATTCCACTGATGAATATCAACAGAAAAATAATTAAAACCCAACTTTGGATGTCCTACAAATACCCAGTGTTTATTCCCCTGAGCAAAGGTCTGGAAGAATAAATAGGTCTTAAGTGGAGAGAATCCTAGCAGCACCCTTTCTCTGTACCCTGGAAAAAAACAAACTCAAAATTCAATAATCAAGGTAACAGCAAACACCTGAACTGTCTAGGTATGCAACAGCTGACAGCTTCAAGGAAATTGGATACCATAGCTAAGCACATGTTACTTCTTAAGCAAACTCATCTTGAGAAATTACTTACCCCTGCCTTCTCTCTCATGTCCCACACCCTGTATTGATGCCTACTTAACTGTCTTGAGATCATTGTGGAACTGAGCTGTAACTTAATCACATGTACCCTGTATGCATCCTGAGGTGTTTGTGGAAGAAACAGGAATAGGATGTTGTTCTGTCTACTAATCTGTTACTTCCTGATGCCCCACAATATCCTTCAGGGCACCCAGAAACAACAATTAGCCTGTGATGACACTGAAGTATAAGTGCTGACCAGAAGACAATTTTGCTTTTATAGGAGTCTGATTAAATGCATATTAGGAGGAAAAGATGCATGTTTTTGAGAACCCTAGGAACAGGCTAGTCATTTCTAATGTACCTCTCAAAAATAAAGCAAATCTATGATGTCTGCATTAGATGATCTAAAGCTCAGTTGGAAAGGTTACAAGATGCATTTTGCCCTTTTAAAAGTACAAGGAGAAAAATGTAGGTTTAAATGGAGTTCTCACATTTTCCTTTAACCCTGTGATTAACAATCTGTGTATTTTTCTACCACAAGGCAAGCTGCTGTAGTCTAACCCACTACATATATTAAAGAAAAATATCTTAACTTGCTAAATTTCAGGCACAACAAATCCTGTGATGTCTTTGCCTACTGCTTTGAAGGACTTCTGGGACAAATTTTAGTCTTCTAGTAAATTAAGAGCTATGAATTTTTGGTCCAGTGTATGGAAAAAAAAAAAAAGTCATAAAATGACATTGTGTTACTTTGCTATAAAGAGCAGCTTAAAAATGGTATTTTCTGAACAGTTTTGTGTGGAAATTCAGACAGTCAAGTAAGGTGAGGTGGAACAGAGGTTGTAAAAAAAATAATTCTCTTACAGGTAAGAGTATTGGGTTTGGGGTGTTACATTAAGGGAACTCCATGCAAACAAACTCACACTGTGCTGCTGATGTGAAAACTGAGAACGTACCTGGTAACAGCAGGAATTTTTGTTCCAGGACACAAGTAGAGAGACATCTTGGGTTCACAACTGAAAGCTGGTTTGGGCCTGTAATTCCTTAAGTCTGAAAAAAGACCAAGTTCAAACTAGCATTTTGTTCACCTGCTACTTTAAGAAGCACTGTTAGGTACATTCTCAAATCAAGTTTACTTTGAAGCATCATCTGCAATGAGCAGTAGGTATAAGACAATCTAAATTATTTCCAATTATTCTAGTAACATAGTAATATTTGTAATTCATAAAAATAATTTTAGTTATCAATTAAATAGTGTAGAAAGACAGAAGGAGATATAGGAAAAACTTGTAAATTTGAGATGTTTCTCTGCATAACTTTAAAACATTAAAGGCTTCTTGCTCTTATGAATATGTAATGCAATGATAGATCACACACTTTGAAACAAATGATTCTGTCTGAGATAAACAGGTTTCTTGCATATAAGCCAGAAACAGAGAAGGTAATACTCTTCTATTTAGCACTTTGATGTAGAAATCCACAAAACAATGTTTCCTTCTTCCTCTGTAAATAAACTTGATCTCTTTTTAAAATTCTTTTGAAGCCCTATTTATTGGTATGAATTCAGGCATTGTCAGCAAGTGCTGTTGAATACAACAGTGTCTCAGTGTTCTATGGAATTTGGTTAGTAAAAAATATAAGTCTAATCTTGCAAAAGTTCCTTAACTGTGATCTGTGATCAGCAAGTGCAACCATCCTGAAGACCTTAGTCCAGTGTTACTATGGAGTGCCTTAAAAGTGATAATTCCACTTAGAAAGTAAGGAATAACTTAAAAGTCACTTACTCCTTCTGTTTTGCAGTGAAGTCTCAAATTGTTGGATTGAGCTTTCTGTCCCTGAAAAAGCAACGTGCAATTACAAACCATTCTACTGTGTTTTCTTAGCATTCCCATGAAATTATTTATAAAGATAGCTGATACACCATACTACAATGTCAGTAAAATCAGAGTAGTAAGGCTTAGGTATTTAATTGATTTATTTCAAGTAGGCTTGGTTTCCATTACAATTCCAACAGAAAAAGGACATGCATGTAAATAGCAGTGACAAACGTTTAGGTTTGTTCCGTTTTGATGCTGTATATGTTAAGTCATGTGGTAGTAAATATAGGATTTAAATAAATAAATATATGTCCTGTCTACTGGATTTTAAATAAATATATGTCCTGCCTATAGGATTTCATTAATGAATTATTTTTTGCTTACAGAATACTTTTGTATATTTAACTACAATGCAATATTCTTGGGTAGTACAGAAATTTTCACATGGAAATACAGCATTGCCTCCCATTGTTAAAGGAAAGGTTCATAAAATTCATATATAATTTAAACGTCACTGCTACTGAAGATATGGATTGATGAGGGCTTCAGTAAAATAAAATAATGGAATAACTGTAGTGATGAGCAAGCCCAGTGTATTTAGAGCCTGGTTAGTGTAGCTATGATTTGTGTCAGGTTAATTGCCTAGATTATACTATTACATTTAAAATTACTTGTGGTGTGGTTTATTTCCAAATGCCAATTTTATTATAGGAGTTTGAAGTCTTAAAATAATACTGAAAATTAATTTTGTATTTCAAAGCTGCTGTAGATGCATGGGTAAGCAGATTTACAATACTGCTTCTATTAGACCTTCTAACAGGTCTATGAAATGCCTGTTTAGAAACTGTGAAAGCTTTCTGACTCTTCTGACTCTTCAGTACTCCTTTTCTTCTGTACTCTCTCCCATAATCTCAATTAAATTCAATCATGGTGTAGTTTTCTTCAGGGTGCTGTTGTGGAATAATAAGTGCAGCTGAAATTAAAGCAATTCCCAGGCAGAATACATGTAAAAACAAGCTAAAATTGTACAGTCACATTGCACAGCATACCTCAGATTTTGATATGTTGCTCTTTTATGGAAACTTAAGGCAGTTTCTCTGCCTTACCATTTCCTCCAAAGATACTGGTAGAAAACACGATAGACTGATCCCCTATGGCAAAGGAATTAAGACCTCCTCACTTACAGGCATCCTTTCTTTTCCCTGAGAGCATAATAAGCCTTAAAATACTATGTGCACATGGTAGAACCAATCAGGCACTCTCCTCAAAATAGAATTTTGTTTAAGGCTGAAAGGGGCAAACCAACTTGTTTTATGCAGTAAGGTTAACTGCTCCTTTCCTCTGTTGTTATCTATGTTTTCCCTGTATCCATCCGTGCATGATCCCAAAAAGGAGAGGAAAAAAAAGGCCTATGTCTCCCATAAAACTGAAACCTGGTCGGAGGTGAAAAACTAATGAGCATTTGAACATAGTTTGGCAGAGGTGTTCTTGCAGAAGAAACATTATGTTAGAAGGAACATTTCAGTCATCCTTGCATGAAAATCAGACACAGGAATTAAGTGCTTGATAGATTAAAAAGGTAGCAATTCAGATTACAAGCAATACATTGCCTCAGTAAGCCAAGTGCTAAAATGCCAGCACGTATTATCACTGAACTACATGTTCTCAAGCCTGGGGCTTTTAAAACACCATAAGAGGAAATAAATCAGCTCAAAAACATATCCATGGAAAGAGAACTGGAGCACAAAAATGCTCCAAGACAAAAAGCTTCAAGTATGCTCAAGCATTGTAAATCCATTATATACACAGTGTGAGACATCTCAGACATGATTATAGGAATGAATCCTGTAATGTCATTTGTGCATTATTTATCATTTTGGTCCAAATTGCTACTGCCAAACTCAGTTTAAAGGGAAGAAAAAAAAAAGTTTCCTTTTTTTGTAATCAATGTAACCACAAAAGTTGTGCAGTGGATACTGTTGCCTAGAGGATCATGTCCTGCACCTTGAAATAGATGGATTTCTTTCCAGAATAGTATCACAGGACTGGACTGTACCTGACATAAATATGAACATCTGAAAATCTCATCTCCTTAAAATGGCATTAGTACCATCAACAGTATTTCTGTGATTGACTCACACAGTTAGCAGTTGCTACAAGTTACTGTCAGGTCTCTTTTCTCCAACTCTGTTATGCAAATTTTATTGGAATTTTTCACTGAAATGCTTTGGAAGGGTCAGAGGAAAGGGAACAAGAACAAGGTAGTCATAGTTCCATTGTATAATTAGTGCAATAGCATAAAACCAGCATCAGCAATACCAATAGCCGCCCTAGTGGAAAGCAGTAATAAGTCCAGACAGTTGGAAGTTGTGCTGAGTGATCACTGTATTTGTCAGATATGGATCTGCAGTTATTCATATCCGAGCTTTCAGACAGAAACAAGATGGCGCTACTGAAAATTTTGATTAATTTGTCTTGGCTTCATATAATTATTTTGTTTAGTGGTACTAGCATTTTTCAACTTTTTTTGCCAACCTGATTCTAAAAAAAAATAATTAATTAAAAGTCCATGTTAGCTTTACATTATATTGATTTTAGAATACCACTTCTTTCCAACAATTTCACTTCACATATTAAATGGTTCTGCATTTTCTAAATACTTAACTGCCTTAGCACATTCAGGCACTGATACAACAGTCAACTTTACTTGCCAGACCACAGTTCCTGAGAGAGAGTACAGCGCCTGAGAAATTGGCAGTATGCTCAATGGCATCAGTGATTGTGAACACCCTAACACTGGTGCACAATACAGGAGGAAGTTTAAAGGTTGTCACAGAACAATATTGAAATATTGTTCCTCAAGGTTCAAGGGCTAGTGCTAAAAGTCATAACAAAAATATTTATTTAGATCTACTGGTTACCTTTTAAGATAAGCTTAAGAAATGCCTTCAGAGATTTTTTGTTCATAATAAAGATTAAACTGTTGTCAAACTATTTAAAGGTTAGTTAAGTGCTTGTATCAAAAAGCACAATGTAAAGGTGACCTTAAAAATCTGTTCAATAAATGGAACCTTACACCTTTGTAATGTTTTTTAATAAGGTTTTAGAGAAAGGTCATTACAGACCCCTTTGTTTTGGTTTTTTGTCTTGCTCCATTTTGGACATATTAGCTGAGATGCATTCAATTTACTGAAATATATTCTTCAGCTGTCAGTTTATCCTTAGCTTGAGTTGTAATAATAAGATTTTCAGCAAACAAAAGTTTCTTTTCAATTCATCTCTAACTCTACAGGGATGCCAAGAAGTGATCAACTATTTCTATTACATGAAGGTAGTGTAGAAAACTCTAATCCATTAACATTATTAAGTTGGTTTTGGGCTTTTTTTGTGAAATAGAATAAATAGAATGATTGCTACAACACTGACTAGAACATTAATTGTGCCTGAAAGTTTTTTGATAGGTATGATTTTTCATCTGGGGAAAGAGAATCATGTGGAAGCTGACAGCACTTTTATTCATGATGTATGAAGACTGCCACTTTTAAGTAGTAAATGCTACTCTTCTGCAAGATAAAAATAAGCTGTTGTGAATTGCTGAGTGCTCTCAGATTGTTCTGTCTTCTCTGACATCCAGAGTGTTCAGCATTTTGCAGCAGCAAGTAGTTCTAGTTCATGTTATACAAGTGTACTGCAATGCCTGCAAAACCCATAGGGATTAGCTGTTGTACAAAAAAAGAGACACAGTGCTTTTGGGTCAATGAGACCCAAAAGAGACCCAGTGCTTTTGATTAGGGGTCATGGTCATAAGAGAATCACTGCCAAATTGTACTGCAGCCTGTTTAGGGGAAGAAAGATGTTACCTGTTCATAATTCTGTAAGAAAACAACACAACTCTTAACTTGACATTTCTGTATTTCCAGTAATAAAGAATACATGAAGAGTAAAACTAAGAGAAGTGACCGTGGTTAATGAAGAGCACTTTCTGCACTCCTCATTTAAGAAGCAGGAATTTGCTGAGCCTAACAGACAAAGAGTAATAATCAGTGGAACTAATTCTAAGAAGTGCCAGAATCTTTGAACCATAGAAAGGATTGATGGACTTGACAAAAATGACATGAAACATTCCACACTCTGCTGTCATCTGCTGTTGCTTGCTCAACTGTGAAGAACTGTGTATTCAGGCTGCTTTCTACAATATTGCCAATCATGTTTTTCGGACTTCAAAGTGATATTTTCTTATCAGTTCTCTAGTGGTTTCATTTGCATGCATTCTGTAACTATACAAAAGCAAAATCTATTACCTGCTTTACCTATTTTAAAATAAGCACAGTGGTAAATAAAATCAATTTCATTTTTTTTGACCCCCTCAGTTCTAATTGCTTAGGTCCACATCAGTGGAAATTGGAACTGATGTTGTCTGAGGGTTAGGGCAAATCTCTGCACATACCATGTGAAAATGAGCCTCTAAAGATACTTTCACTGTTGGTAAAAATGAGATAAAAATGTTATTTATAACAAGGCCTTATGTTGTGTACATATATTGTCCTTGAAATATTTTTGATTTTGCCTTATTTCTTGTAAAAGAGAAATTCTATAATTTATTTAGAAAATACTACTGTAAACTATAGTTTTATTGATGAATAAAAGATTTTATTCTGAAGACTACAGCAGCTGTCATCCTGCTATTGATCTATACTGGACTTAATTGTTGTCACATTTCTCTGCCTTCGTGAGACAGTCTTAAGAGGCCTCTTGAGATATGACAAACATGGTGTCTGTCTTTACCAGTTCTATAATGAAACAGGGAATCTTGAAATTAGGGCAGGAAAGGCAAAGGAACATACTCAACAGGCACTGCTTTATAAAACCTTTTCAGGTTTTTCAGTATGGGCAATTATTTTAGGCTAACTACAGAAACTGTTTTGGTTCCCTAATTTCCTAAATAACAGGGAGATAATCCCAAATGCCAGTGATCATCAGTCCAAGATTTCATGCTTCGATGCAGTGATGTATTTAAAAATTTGTACAGGTGTCACTTAGAAAGCTACCAAAGTTATTGGTTAATAACATGTCTTCTCGGAGTAAGTGTAGTAAACCTGCTAAATTGACAAAAACAGAATTTGGCATTTTAAGTCAGAATTATGCTTTTTACCTGTATAGCATTTTTCATTTAAGGATTTGGTGCGGTGGATTTTTTTGTTTTGGCTTGGTGGGGGATGGTGGTGGTGATTTTGTTTTGTTTTAGTTTGATATAATCCTATAATTCTGATGAGTAGGAAGGTATTATTCCTTAATTATGCACAGTATAGAGAAATTTAAAGGGGTTTGGGGTTTTTTGCTTTCTACATATGCAGAGTCTAAGGTTTCGCTTAGAGCATGTATCTCATGATTACCACTTTTCTAGGCTTTAAAATTAGACGGCTTAATCTCAGCAAGATAATTTTTCTGCAGCATTCCTCAGAGAAAAGCAAAACCAATCTGCATCTCCTATGAGTAAAAGCATTTTGTACATCTGTGTCAAGTGTCTGCTCCTTCATGCACAGTGTACAGGATATTTAGAAGGTGTCTCTATGTCATTAGTCTTATTTGGGGGAAAACATTTAAGCACCCGATTAACCTCCATAAAGAACACGCATGACAATTTTTCCCCAGTTACCTAGTAACTGTAGCATCTGAATCATTTATTCTTAGGAAGAACCCAGAGGATACACAACTTAACTGCAACAATTCTGTCCAAAATCAGAATGTCTATACCAAACAATTCAGAGACTGAGACATCCTTTGAGTACAATCCCTTGAACACAGTAATGTATAAATCAAAACAGTCATTTAACTCTTGAAAAAGGAAATCCTGTATGACTATGGAGCCTACTGAGGAAACTTTCTCCAAAGCATGTGCACTTAAAAGTCATATGTGTGTGTGTGTGTGTGTGGTAAATGATCAACATTTTGGAACCCATTTTGCTCTCTAGTGCATGAAATGGTATAAATTTGCAAACACCAAAGAGCACAGGACTTTGTAAGGATGTGCACATTTCATGTTTAAGCATTTTCGTTCTCTTCATCTTGCATTGGTGTTTCACATTGGTATCTCTTGATGAAAATTTAAAGACTTTTAAACATACCTGTAGAGCTGATGAGGCAGGTCACGTCAAATAAAAATAATAAACAGAAAGCACAATCAACTCCCGGGGGTATAAAGTAACGTATTGGTCTGTTTCTCCATGTCTAAACAGATGGAATTTGCCACAGGGAGCAAAGAAGAATTAGGTCACAGACATGGGCTATCTGTGGGCAGTGGTATCAGAGTAATCTGGCCCTGCAAGCTGCCCAGAATGAAAAAGCACAGGTTGATGCCAGCTTAGAGAAAGGTAGGGAATAATTCCAAATTTGTGTTATCTGACCTTGTGATTTAATCAAATGGCATTCAGAGATGAAGTTTTGCCTTTGGTGGTAGCACCACCAAATAGTTGCCCTCAGTTAATAAAAAATAAAACAAAAGCCCCCAAACAAAAAACCAAAAAAACAAACAAACAAAACAAAACAAACAAACAAAAAAACCCCAACCCACCAGCCAAACAAAAATCACCCGCTTTGTGTCCTTGTACTATAATTCAATGGTTTGAAAAAACACATATTCCAGCATCTATTTTCTTGTTGACTCTGCTTATACTTCAGGCAATTTAATTTCATATAACTCAATGGTATTTTCCCAAAACCTTACCACTAGACAGTGATAAAAGAGTAATCAGTAGCACACTCCACCTGTTCTTTGTAGAAGCCATTTGCTGAAACATTTCCAGTGGTGCATGCCACTTCATTTGCTTGAAGTAAAAAAAATACCAGCTCTTTCCAGACTGAATGTGTGGGGCCTGACCCTGTAGCACTTCTGCATCTGGAACTCCTTCACAGGTATTTTACACCAGCATAAAATGATACTGATACCAATATCGTGATATAAACAACATTAACCTAAGGGACACAGATCAAGATGAAAAACATTATGAAATCATTCTTAAAATTGCTAAAATCTAACTTGAGCCCTTTAGAAGTTGTGTGACTGATCCTTGCTTGGTAGTAGCATCTTGTAAAATTCATTAACTTGAACTTTACATTTTAATTAATTGTTGTTAACTTTCTAAAAGTTTTGGTATGTTAAATTGCTAATACTAGAGAAAATATTTAATCGACACTAATTCACTGATTTGTCATTAACTTAGAAACACAAGATGAACATTTCCTATTGAGAGTTGTGTATGGCTTGGATGACTAGAGAAAAATCACTGTGGAACTAGTTGGATAATAGAAAATACCTGAGGTTCTTTTAGAGGAAAGGCAAGGTATATAAATAAGCACCATCTTTAAATAGATTAAATACTACATAAAAGAACAGGCATTCCTCCTTTCTTCTAGCTGTTTTCCCCCTTCCTTCCCAAGGCATGAAAAATCAAATGTTTGATTTACCAGTGTATTCTGTGGTCTGATACAAGTAATTTGTTCCTACAGGCCTTATCTCTGTCTGTAAACCATTATTCCTGTAGAAACACAAGTAGATTCTCCCAGCAGGGCTAAGAATGGGTTGTTCTTCAAGGAACTAGAGAGTATCTTAAATCTGCTTAATGTATGAAAACTTCCCCACAAAATACAACAAGAACACAAACTGGGAAGACACTGGCAACAAACACACAAGAGTCTGTTGAAAAGAGACAAGAAGCTGGCTAAGTCAGATAACAGTTTGCTTACAAACGGTTAAGTACAGAGAGCTTTTAGCTAAAACAGACTTCGTAATTTCAGTTGAAATTTGCACAAATGGCTTGAATCGTTTGAGCTTTTTCCCCTTTGTGTAGTGTAAAATAATTCTGGCTTATAGGAAAATATTATAAAATTACAAATCTTGGTGAGAAACTTGATAACTTATTCCCTAGTGCAGTGGAAGATCATAGAATCAATAGAATAATTAGGGTTGGAAGGGACATTTCAAGGTCGTCCAGTCTAACCCCTCTGCCATGAGCAGGGACATCTTCAACTGGATCAAGTGGGTCAGGGCACCCAGCTGCTTACATTAATTAAGAGTGTTGGAAAAATAAAAATGCATCACACAGTAACCAGTGATAAGCATCCAAATACTTGTATGCTTTTCATATTTAGGGTTTTACTTGCAATGGCTGCGTCTTTTGGTCCTGTCCTGTGGAAGGCTCTGAAGTCAAAGTTGTCTGTGTTCCCACAGAAATTGTGTGGGTTTTTTAAGAAACCTTTTTATAGGAATTATTTCTTACCTCTCATCTCCTTCGCAAACCTAGTTTATTTTTTTCAGTTTAAGTAACAGTAGGAGATGTCTGGCTGAGACTCTCAACATCTTCACATACTGCTAATAGCATGGCATCACCAGCGTTCACGTAACTTAGTGGAAAATGTCAGGTGTGATAAATTATGTGCTTTATTTTCCTTTTACTGGCTCAGCGAAACATTTTACCTGCAGGACGTAATGCATCAGAATACTTCCTGTCACAGAAAATAGTCCTAGAACGGGTCCTTGAGTGAATGCTTGCTGCGTAGTGTGGCTTCTAACTGCTATTCTTCCCAGGCTCCAGCTCCTTGCAAATCTCCTCAGCGAGACCGCTCTGCCTGAGCAGATGCCTGCAGGGATTCGCCCACGGGCGATCCTTGCTTGCCCTGAGAACAGCAGCGAGCTGAAGGCGCACAGCGAGGGCAGCCGCGGTAAATGGCCGCCGCAGCCCCTCGGCTCTGTGACACGTCAGGGTCGAGATCTCCGCGAGGGGAGCCTGAGCAGCGCACCGGGCCCAGCGCCTGTTTCCTAGGGACGGCCGTGCCGGGCCCTGCTGGTGCCGGGGGAAGGACACCGGGCCAAGGCTGGCGGGGAAAGCGCCGCCGCCTCGAAAGCCTCGCCGGGAGGACAGACCGTGCTCGGTTCTGATACACCTGTGCTGCCTCCGTACCAAAG
>VWZT01003047.1:79925-90178 GCA_013397055.1 Pachycephala philippinensis
GGTCGGTAGCACCCCCGTCACCCACCGCGCTGCTGCTGCTGCCGGGCGCGCCCAGCGGCACCCCTGCCCCGGCCGTGGGCCCCGAGGGGAGGGACAGGCGGCGGGCGGGGGCGCGCCCGTGGCGCACAGGTGTGTTTGTGACCCGCGGGACTCACCTGCGGCCGCGACGGCAGCGCCGAGCCCCGCCGGGACCGCTGCCCCGCGGGCGGAGAAGCCGCGCGTGTGCCGGGGGAGCCCCCGCCCGGGGCGGGCTGCGGGTCTGCTCCGCGCTTCCCACCGCCGCGGGCTGGCGGAGACAATGCTGGAGCCGAGGGCGGTGGGACTACCGTGTTTTTTCCACTTAAATGGGAGCGGGGAGGCAGCGCTGGCCGTTTCCTGCGGCGCCCGAAGGCGACACGTAGTTTTGTATTTTAAATAGTGGTCAGGGTGCAGGTCAGTGTTATAACCGAAAATAACCCCAGTTTCTGTGGAGGAACGAACTTACAACTTTGATGAAGAAAATCCGCTTCCCCCTTTCACTGGTCCCGGCTTTTATTTTTTTTTTTTAGACTGTCAGTTGCAGAACTGCAGTGATCAATGTGGCTATGGAGTAGTAGGCAGCATCTGTCAGGAGTGGAGGGGTGGTGGGGTTTGCGTGCCGGCGTGCAGAAAACTGAATTTATCTGTAATCACTTCCCCCACCCCCACTAAAATGTGGATGGAAGCCATAAACACTTACTTACGCCTCATATTTTGTTTTGTGGCTTGTAGAATAATCAGTACTCTTAAGTATCCCTGTAGTGTATGAAATGTTTGTATTAGACAGTGTCGCATATTGCATATGTTAGTGGTATTTACTGGCCATCGGTGAACTACTGGGTGATTATTTTATATGATTATTTCCAGACTCTGTGTGTTCGAGTTGTTTTTTGGTTGGATTGTTTGGTTTCTGTTTGTTGCTGGTTTTGTGTGGTTAGGGGTTTTTTCCCCCACAGACGTTGTGCAGTTGATCTGGGTGACTTACTTCACCCTTCTTGTTCTGTTACCTTCATCCTCACTTGTATTTGAGTGTTTCATCTCTTCTTAATCCGTCTTGTAAGCTCTTTGACACAGATCTCAGCATATTTGACACTGTTGCTGCAGTACATTTGGTAAGTAGGTGTATTCATTTGCTGGTGGCTGTGGTGAGAGAAACAGCCATAATAATGTGCTGGTGCCTTGCCTTGCAGGGAGGGGTCTCTTGGGGATGAGGTTTACAAGTGTTGTCCTGAGAGGGATGGAAAGTCTGACTCGAGCACGCTTGAGCTACAGGAGTCATAAAGCCTGTAATTACAGGTGTACACTTGATATGGCTATAGCTTAAATACTTCATTTAAATAAAATTAGAGTCAGTATGGACTGATTCCTGAAATAAGACACTTCACAGTGTATTCCAGCAAATGTTGTACTGCCAGACTGTGTCCTTCCATTTGTCTCAAATAGCAACATTTTTTCGGCCTGCTTTTATCAATATTGGTGGAATACTTTTGGAGTTAATGGCAATGCTTCTGTTGGCTTGATAAAAAGTGTAGGTTGTCAGGTCTCAACTGAGCGTATGGTGTTTCTTCAAACCATTTTAGGGACTGCCCTTCATGTAAAGTAACAAGAATTAATTGGTTTGGTTAAAGCTTCTTTTTTGTTTCACAGCTGTGAGTCCATGCAGTATGGAAGTAGGTTGTGTTGGCTAAGAATTCATTGCCAGCTTCTCTGTCGGCAAAATGGGAGCTTTGGCTGATCTTTCCCTCTGCCTATTGTGTGAGACTGTGAGAAAGCTCATGTTTCTTACGTGGACCGAACTTAAGTAGGGAGACATTGTCCGTGTAACTACTGCAATGGTTACTTATACAGTTACTAATAAGGCCACAATTCCATTTCTTTTATAAAGACACCAGTTTGCTCATTATTTTGTAGAAAAAGAGAGAAAAATAATGTGTAGAGATACTACAGCTATGGGTTCTAGCTTCCTCTTTATCTTTCCTAATTAAGCTGTGCAAACAATATAAAATTTATAACAGTACTAGGAATTCTGACTGTAATTCATGGCTGTTATAATTACAAATGAACTTAAAATCACGTAATTTTTTTAAATCCATATTTGGAATATATTTCTTACCATGAAAATGAACAACTCTCCAAGAATTCTGTGTGATCTGTGCTGATAGGAGAGATATATACTGCAAATACCAGCCTTAAGGCAGAATTATGCTCCTGAATGCATCCTAACTGGAGTGTACAGGGGAAAACAATATGTAAATGCAATTATTCTCAATGCTTTTTGAGAATAAAGCATCATCTAACTTACTAAATAGTGGGAGAGATGCCTTCATTAACTCTTCAGGCATCTCTATCCTGCATCTTCAAAATACAGTAAAGAAGAAAATGCTCCTTCAAGGCCCGCATTTCTAGCAGTTAACTAAACAGACAGATAATGAGCAGCACCTTTCTAGGTGTTTGTGTCTTGTGTTGTGCCCTATTAAGTAATAAGAGAGCAATATCTTTTTGTGTATTCTGCCACTGGAGTTTCTAGATCTGATAAACAATACTGCGTGAGTGTTTCATAACTGAGTTTTGGATGGTTCTTGTTAAAAAAACATAAGTACAAAAAAAAAAAAAAAAAAAAACAAAAAAAAAAACCTTGGAAAGAAACCTTGGAAAGAAACCAGCTCTGACCTACAGCATCCAAATACAGCTACAAGAAATAATGCACCTATGCATTATTCATTTATTTATTACTTAATAATATGCATATATTTAGCCTGCCCTATCTTTTGCTTGCACATGCGTGCCTATTCTGCAGCGAGAGAGCATTCCGAATGCTCGCCCCTTATGACTCTTAGTCAGTATGAACTTTTCAGAGATAATTTGGGATGTCCAGCTAGACTGTCATTCTAGGCTCCACAAACAAAGCTCTGAGAGGCAAATTGTTGGCCTTTGACTGAACTGAGCAGCTTGCTGCCAGGGTCAGCGCTTGGCACTGATTGCTCTTCTTTCTATGTTCCAGCACTTGCAAAAATCCAATGGATAATGTGGGTTTCTTTTAATGGCCATGGCTGAGGATTCTTCTGTCCAACCAGTATTTCAGAAGCTTTTTGAAGAGTTGCAGAACATGATGAAAAATAACTTACATTTTTTATTTCTTTGTTTCCCTAAGTAATTCTTATTCCAGAAATAAAAAATGGTCAGTGGTTTTGGTTATTCTGTTCATAGAGTTGATACATTATTAAAGCAATTGAAGTGACAGTAGCATAGCTAATTGGTAGCATGTGTGTGCATGCTCTTTAGATGATGCATAAGAACTCCTTTTTTCTTTGTGGAACTGTACTTGTATTGTTTTGTCTGTGGGCTAAGTAACGATTATAGTTTGGCTGTAAATTTTTATTTTCTACCACTTTGTTTCCTAAAAGTCTTACTGTAGGGATGTTGTTTCTGACTCGGTACTTTGGCAGGAACTCCCTTTCAGTTGCTGGCAGTTGACAAATACTTGTATGTGCTTTACGTCAGTATGATGTGTTACATTAGAGTAAAAAATCCCCATGTCAGACTTCTAAAGACATAGTGTTGATTGCAGAGGGATGCCTCCTGACATTTCCAATAGCTGCTGTGCACTCAGCTCCCCTTTGGCAATAATTCTTTCCTGGCTGTTCGTGTGCAGTGCCCAGTGCACCTGAAAGATTTAAGGATAGGTTAAGATGGTGGGAGAAGGTGAGGAGTCTTGTACCTCAGAGACACTTGTCAAGCGATTGGTAGAATGTGACACCCCCTGTACCAGAGTACTGTTGATATATTCTTCTTTGCTGTCCCTTTAGTTTATGTGAAATACTTATAATCTAGTTCTGACATATGTGGATGTCTTAAGTATGTTCTGTCATATTCTGCATGGCTTTTTGGTTGACAGGTTATTATGATGTCTATTTAATGTTGCTATGGTGGTGAAGTATAGAATTTAATTAGTTAAATTTTATCCATTAACTTCCCTCCCCTGTTTTTATAATTTGACCTAATTTTCAGCTCCTTTTCCAAACTTTCTTTTCCTGCTTTATGTTGTAGAAGCCAGTAGATGAGTTCCTAATGTCTTCTGCTGCAATAAGAATGGACTGAATCTCTCGGATCACAATAATTTGAAAAAAGGATGAAATTGTTCTTAGATTTTTTTAAAGCTTGTTCATCTATAGGCAGGTACATAACTTCATTTTCTTTCAGCTGGGAAAAAAGCAACAGTTCATTATAGTTTGCTTCTGCTTTGTGTGTCAGAAGGTTCTTGAAGTGTATAATGTTCTTTCATGTGGCTCAGACCACAAGAAGAAAACTTTCTGTTCCAAATCTCAGCTGAGAATGAACTTTTAGTTGCTACCAAAATTAGATTTGCTCTGGGTGGTAATTTAATGGAAACATTTCGAAACCGTAATGATTCTGAGCTGTTTCGTTTCCCTTCAGCCACATATGCAAAAGGATTCTCTTGTTTTTCTTTCGTAGTTCTTTTCAAAGCCTTGTGTGGTTTATGAACATTGCAAAAGGAGGAATAAAATTCTTTCTGTCACTTGCTGAGCTTGTTCTGGTTAGCTTATTCTTTGTGTACTCAGTTTGCAGTTCAGTGGAAGTGGCCCTATTTCATAGGGATGTGTCAATTTGGTTTCATTTAATGGTTGGAGTGATGCCTGAAGTTACTTACATTGATGTTACATGAGTGTGGAGTGTTGACTCGGTGGAAATATTGCATCAAGGGCTCTAGTTTTAAATTGTTCTGCTGGCATCCTTTCAAGTGAAGCAAGAATGGCTGCAGATAAACTCGGATTAGTGCTACAGGAATGAACCAGACACATGGAAGTTACTATCTTGATACGAAAGAAAAGGGGCAGCTGACTTCACCCCTTTGCCCCTCGTGTTGGTTTACTGCTTTTTTGTTGACTGCTGACATTAACACTATTGGTAGGAATAATTTCTACGTAAGCTGGAGGCATATGTGTTAAATTCTTTATAACAATAAAGATGTTCAGATGTTAACAAAGTCATGCATACCATGTGCATAACTGCATGGTGTACTTTCAGTTCACATCCAGCCTTGCAAAAGGATTGAGGGAAAGGAATGGAAAATACTTGAATTTTACCACTCATCTGCCCTTCTGTTGCCTTCTTGCCTCAGAGTGTTTTATCAGTGTTATCAGGTATGGGTGAATTTTAGTGTAATACTGCTTTACGTTGGATGATAGGTTGCTGGTGACACTAAAATTTTACCCAGAAAAATTCTGAGCTGTGTCTATATGATTGATCTTGTTGTTCAAAAAAATAATTATACTCCTTTGGAGGCTTTGAGGAGAAAACTTTGCTGTGAGTAAAAGGATTCTGAATGTGTTTTACTGAATCAGGTGCAGCTGGCTTAATCCATTGTCTCATGATATTTACCGTCTTGGGAGGGGCTGGGTGGTTATTTCTTTCCCCCTTCTCCTAAATACACTGTGAGGAGTATCAATATAAGACTTACAGACCTAAAACCTTCAAATGTAATCCCCAGATCTGCATTTGCATCTGTGCATCCCACTGTCTGGATGACAGAAAAATTGCTAAACTCCCTTTTGCAACAGATTTTGTTTTCATTTTAGCTATATGCAAGACATGTTAAAGTTTAGGAGTGAACTTCAGCAATGCTCTCTGGCATGACTGAGTAGACGGTTGAGACATCTTGAGAGGGAGAGGAGAGTTGCTTAAGACGTTGAAGGCAGGAGTGTGGTGGTAGAAGGAAAGGAATGCAAAGAGATATGACTAGTGTGACTGGAAACCAGTGAAAAGTTGACTAATAAATAGAGCTGTTTGTTGTGGCATGTATATTAATGATGCTGAATGTATGCCTCCAAGCACGAAACAGCATAATTTTATAGAGTTTTGGTGTCTTTTGGTCAACGTGACCTTCAGTTTGATGTTTGTGTTCTGTGAGGTTTGTGATACAGCATTGGTAGTTGTATGAAATGCATTGTATGGTGTGAATTTTATGGGGTTTTAGGTTTAGATATGATCAAATGTACCATTAAATTTTATACATTACACAGAGCTATATTCAGGTTTATTTCCTTCAGCCAAGAAAATAAAGCTAATGTGACAGTGTGTATAGTAAGATTACATACTTACACACATACACACAGGAATGCTTGACTAAAAGTAAAATGCTTCCAAGAATACGGCATATCGTTCTATTAATAGAGTGAGAACAAAGGCTACTAGAAACCTTAACAGGGAAAGAAAATCTGGTTTGGGATGAAGCTTGGAAACTAACAATTGTTCCATTGTTTGAATTGTTTTGCATTATGACTGGATGATTAAAAATAAATGTTGGCCTGATTGGATTGTATCCCAGTAATGAATTGGCCTTTTAAAAACCAGTTGCAGGAAGTAGTAGACAGGTACCCAACTTGTTTTTCTCAGATTCCAGAGGGGCAGGTGTTAAATAACCAAGGGGATAGCAATCTCTTGATGCTAGAGTTGGTCACTTCTACTGCTTGATTTGCTATTTAAATATGGATGCAGAAAGATGAAGCATTCAAAAACAGTAGCAGTACAAAGTGTACTGCTGAAGTTGAATAAAATTATAATTAGAACTTTGGACCATGTAATGCATATGGTGCTTCAGCTGGTTTTTTTCTCATTTCCTTTTTTTAAGTTTTAAGATGCCACAAGAGTAAAAGCTATGTTTTAGCTGCAGAGAATAAATAATTCATGAAGTGAGGCACTTCAGGAATGGTGGCTGCACTTAGTTTATTTCACCGTTAACTTAATTTTTTTTTTAATGAAATCTAGCTTAGTGAAATTGATTATGTACACCTACTGAGTGTGATTTACCGCATCATCAAATCCTGATACTGCAAGCACACCAGAACAAGCTTTTCAATTCTTTATTTATTATGCCAAGACAAGTTCAAGTCCCCTTGAACTCAGCTTGTGCACAATCTGCTGTAGCACTGATTCTCAGACTTCATTTGTGTGGGCATCCCAAGGGGCAGAAGGTCCAGAAACTGTGACTGTGAAGAAATGTGTTAGGTTTACAGTTAAAGTGAATGGGAGTGGCTAAGTCAGAGATAGCTTTTAAAGCCAGTGTTCATCAGGTGAACTGAAAATTTGATGTCCCTTCAGTAGTTATCTTCTTGTAGTGTGTACAAAAAAACCTTCCTAGCATCATAATCTGTGTGACAGGGTGGAGGTCTAGGAAAAACATTTAGGAAATGAAACAGCAAATAAACTCTCCACTTTTCAGCGTGTATACATATACCCAACATTCAAGTATAATTGATCTGTCAGCGTTTTACATCAATTAATTTTGATCTTCAGCTGAAATCACTTGGCTTCCTGGTTTTTATCTCTTCAAGTCTTGCTGAGTTTTTAAAAAAGGGGTGATGGAGAAATCTACTTTCCTGCAAGACTGGGCACATGCTGTGCCTCAGGAGGTGAGGTTTGTTTTCTTTAGGGCCCCTTCAACACCTATGGGAGAGTTAATTGTCATTTCCAAGCCTCTTCCACTGGACTAGTGCTGTATGTCCCAGAACACTTGGAAAAACAGCTTCTGGCTATCCTCTGTTAAGCAATATGTGAAAAGGAAGAAATCTTTGAAAAAAAAGTTAGTTGCTAGAGTGTTATTTCTCAAGAGGCAGAAACTGTTATCTAAAAATTAAAATAACTTAATTGGGGAGGAGGTAGGCGGAGGGAACAGGGAAATAGGATCTGTTTTGTTTTTTCCCCAAATGGCAGTTTTCTATTTCAATTGAAGCTGTTCCCTCACAAATTTTGAAGAATTGATTGCTTCCTGTTGAGGGAGAACTGGAACAATTTTACCAGGGCAATGACAGAACTGTTGTTGGGCAAAAGATAGAGAACTTGCTCCTGGAATAGATCTAAGCTGAATTTTTGAGCTTTAGGTTATCAGTAGATAAGACCTGAGTATCTTGCAGCTGTGTTTTGAATACAATCAGTTTCTTTTTTTTACCGTCTTCATCTTGAACAGGCTTCTTTTTCATCTGTAATGGGATATTGTACTGGTTTTTGGTGATGCATATGTAGGCATCTAAGTGCAGTAGAATTCAGCTGTAACAAGTGCAAACTACTCCTGTCGTGCCTTCCACGCATCCCAGACAGGTTTTGCTTGTGTACTCTTAATCGGCATAATGTATAGGGGTTGTAAATTGATGCTGAATTTTAATGTTTGGCACTTGATACTTGGCTGCGTAAATACTGCTTTTTGCCCCCATCCCTGCCTCTGATCATGGTAAATGATGACCTGCTTTTGGTAGCACAAAAGCAGTTCAGGTGACTGCTTTTCTAGTAACCCCCTTCCACAATAGTTAGAGAGGGAATAGGAATGTGAATCTCCTGCTAAAAAGATTAGTTTGTTCAATAAGCATCACTGTTTTAAAAAGGCACCATACAATCCCAAGTAATTTCTGCATACTCAATTGAAATGATTAACTAGTGCTCATACTGGCAGAGATCACAAGCACTGTGAAATACAAGTGAATTAATTTTAGAAAATCACTGTGTGTGCATGTTGTTTACTTTTCTGGTGTAATGAGAAATTAATCTTCTATGTCAGTAAAATCAGGACCTTAAAGGACTTCATGGTACTTTCTGAAAGTGTAAACTGCTTAAGTTCAGGTGAAAAGCAGTTTGGAAGAAAAAGCTTCGCTCTGAAAACTCTGAACTGTAACTATGCTTTTTGTTGTTAAGTGCTAAAAAGTAGCATTGCTAATTTTCAGGTACCTGTTTTCGTGGTGTCTTCATGTCTCTGTCCACATTAGTGCATGGTTTATCTTTGGAGTAGCAGATGTTTCTCCTTTTTTCCAGAACATGAAACTACATGGGGAATATGTTTATTTCCTTTTTATAAACAGTGCAATTAATTCTTGAAATAAATGTGGTGAAAAGGCGCTTAATAAAACTGGAATCAGTAAAAAACCAAACGAAAACAAAAAAAAAACCCAACCCCAATCTGTTTGACGATAGGGTATGGGCTTGAGATGAAAGAAAGAAAACAAAAAGCACCTAACAAATCTGTTTTAACATCACGTTTTCTGTCATCTTTACTACGAAAGGAAATTTTTGCAATAGGATTTTGGCCTAATGAGAATTGTCGGGATTTTTTTTTTTTGACTTGTACAAAAGCCAGCGGTGAGGACGGCTCAGACGGCCGCACGCAGCGGCCGAGCGCGGTGTGCCGGCGTGTCGCGGCGGCGCGGGCGCTGTGCTCCTGTGCCCCCTCGCGGCGCCCCGGGACACAGCCGCGCCGCGCTCCTGCGGGAATACGGGCCACGGCTGGATGCATGGATGGATGGATGCCTGCTGCCTGCTCCAGGCTGCAAAGTGCCCTGCAAATTCAGCAGCAAGTGGCAGCGCTGCTCTTGGTGCTTGTAAGCCTTGTAACATGCAGCATGAGTGCGGGGGAAGGAAGCAGGCTTGCTTTCTGCTCGTCTGTGCCACGGGGCATGTATTTAGTGTGCATATATATGTAAATCAAAAATATTTTTTTGCCATGCACAGGCCATCCCCAAAAGTCACACCATGTGCCTGAGAGCATTTTCCAGACACTCCTTGAGCTCTGTTAGGCTGTGACCACTTTCCTGGGGAGCTGTTCCAGTGCCCAGCCACCCTCTGGGGGAAGAACCTTTTTCTAATATCCAACCTAAACCTTCCCTGACATAACTTCAGGCCACTCCCTCTGGTCCTGTCACTGTCACCACAGAGAAGAGATCAGTGCCTGCCCCTCCTCTTCCCATTGTGAGGAAGTTGTAGACTGCAGTGAGGTCTCCTCTCGGTCTCCTCCAGGCTGAACAGACCAAGTGACCTCAGCTGCTCCTCACACAGTTTCCCCTCAAGGTCCTTCACCACCTTTGTGACCTGCTTTGGATGCTCTCTAATATCTTTATATCTTTCAAGGTATTGTGGTGCCCAAAACTGCACACAGGAGTAGAGGTGAGGCCACATCAGCACAGAACAGAGTGGAACAATCAATAAATGTGTAATATATTTTCTCATACTCTTAAGTAGCCTTGAAGCCACTTGGGAACTTCTGTTTTCCTGTCTTTTCCATTAAAAGTTTTTTTATCTGTTTCTTTATTTCCATGCTCCCGGCTAAATGGCCAGTCCCAAAGAGTGGTGGTGAATGAGGTTAAATCCAGCTGATTGTCAGTAACAAGTTGAGTTTCCCAGNTTACAATAATGAACCCAGCTGGTTTTGCTCGGGAAGATATGACTTCCAGCAG
>VWZT01003049.1:0-23467 GCA_013397055.1 Pachycephala philippinensis
ATATAAATATATTAAAATGTATTTATATAGATCCAATTTCCTGCTGCTATTTGAACAAGCATTATTTGGAGGAGGATTTTTTTTTCACTGGCTGTTGAATATGTTGCAGAAATTTCTCTTAAGAAAGTTAAAATTCATATAGCTTGTGCTATGGAGGGACTGTCCTTCTTTCACTAGATGTTGAAGTAAACTTAGTCATCCTGAAGTAATTTTTACTTTTCTGGGCTTTATGCCCCATAAATGCACAACTCTGTTGGTTCAGTGTCCTTCATTATAGTTCTTTAACCATCTCTGAAGTATCATTAGGAGATCTGGTCGTGTGTTCATAATGTGGCAAATTGTTGCATTATATAATCTCTGTTTTGTTAAAACCTGGATTTAGAAAAACAACATTTATTAAAATAAATTGGTGGGTTTGTCTTCCTAATTTTTGGTTTGTTTTGCTATGCCAGAGAAGTTAAGTGGATTTCATTAAATATTTCATCTGTCACTGCACTTTATAGCACTTCAGGCATCTCTTGAAATAGTTGTTTTCTCCTTCCCTTCAATGCATTGTTTCCAACAAACAATAATTCATCACTGAAGTAAAGCACTTTCTAATTAATATATTATTATTTAGTATGTCTATTTATTAATAAATTTCTATACTTCCTTTGCATCTGTCTCATCCTCAGGTATTTGTATAAATGTAATAAATAATGTATAAATGTTTGGGGGCACTGGACACAGAAGCATTTCTGTAGACTTGCCCCTTTCAACCTCAGTTCTGCAAATTCTTTGGTGTTTGTTCTCTGGGTGTTTTACTCTAAGTGTGGCCACTTTTCATCTTGCAGGTTATAGATACTGTAGGAAATGAGTGGAATTTTGAATTGTAAATGTTGGTGTTTTCTTGGCAGAGCTTTTGAAGATGTCAGCAGGTATACCATTAAATATTAATATCAAGGAGCCCCGATGGGATCAAAGCACTTTTACTGGACGAGCCAGTCACTTCTTCACTGTAACAGACCCCAGGAATATTTTATTATCTGATGCCAAACTGGAAAATGCAAGAAAAATTGTGCATGATTACAGGTATGACACTGCCTACTTCTACTACTGGCCCCAAGAAAGTCCATGTCAATGATTAGTACATGGTGATCTATTTAAAAGGAACTATTTAAATCATTGTGTTCATTGCACCACTTCTTATTCTTCAGAGCTTGAAACCCTTTTTTTTAAAATCAAATATGCTAATGGATGGGGAAGTTATGCCCCTGTTAAGGGTTCTGAAATACAGAAGTGTCTACTTCTGAAAATAGTTAATATGACAGCAAAGCTTAAAACTTCCTCTTATGTATAGCATTTGGAGCAAGAGGTTTCTTAAATTCTCTCAAAGTGAATTTTCAAAGTTTCACACTAATGACCTCAGAGATTTTAGCTCTACATTTTAGCTCTAAAACCTAGTGCAGGTTTGAGTAAATAGACTCAGCCAACAGAGTTTTAGTTCTTTTTATTTTACCAATCCATTTAAAAGCTGAAGAATCTCTGCAGATTACCTGAGAGTCTCAATTAACTTAGGGTGAACATCCCCAAATCCTCCCATGCCACATTTTTCATGGGAGCAGTTGTGCTTTTTGCTGTTATCTCATTTCTTAACCCGTCCCAAGGCAAGGTATTGTGGCACCTGGCTTGACAGAAGATGAGTTGTGGAGAGCAAAATACATCTATGATTCAGCCTTTCACCCAGACACTGGGGAGAAGATGTTCTTGATCGGCCGAATGTCCGCCCAGGTCCCCATGAACATGACTATTGTAGGCTGTATGATGACCTTTTACAGGTGAGTGATGGCAATAAAGCACATAAAACATTTGCCTGCGAGGTAGTGAAGTGAAAATCAATGTTATTGGCCAAAGATTTTATTATCAATATTTTTAAATGTGAAATTTTGCTTCCTTTTCTTTCTCCGCATTCCCTTACGCTGGTTAATGGTTCCCTTTAAAAGCAGTTTTGAGATAAGCCTTTAGCCCCTCTCCTTCACCATCCCCCTTTTCCTCAAACTGGGAAATGTTCCAGAATCCCATCTGTGGAGGACAAAGGGAAGGAGATCCCTGGGAATTTCTAACCTTGTTGGCACGCAGAGTGTTGTGTCTGCCCCGTGAGTACCTGGAATGCTTCAATCCATCGCTCGTGGAGTTTCTCCAGCTCC
Organism: Pachycephala philippinensis; assembly: GCA_013397055.1. Lineage (NCBI taxonomy): Eukaryota > Metazoa > Chordata > Aves > Passeriformes > Pachycephala > Pachycephala philippinensis. The sequence goes on from VWZT01003049.1 coordinate 2,187, forward strand.
CCTGCAATCCCTGAATTTCTTCAGTGGTTCTGGAGGCTCTAGGACAGTGAAACCCCCTGAAGCAGAGCCAGTGTGCTCTTTTAGCTCAGTGTTAGAAACACTTTTTGACACAGGATGCAGAAATTGGTGGGAGCTCAGAGGAAACAGCAGCAGCCTTTTGGATGCTGGGATTTTACAGACTCCTGACACACACCCTAGTTTTGGACTGTGCATATAAATAAGTGTGTGCTTTAAATTGCAGTCAGGAATCTGAATCAAGCCCTCAGCACAGCTGCCCATTCCCAAGCACTGCCTCCTGTTAACTGCTTGTTCTGTTATTATCTGTAACACCTAGAGAAGCTCTCTGCCTTTTCTTTGCATTATTATTCAGATTCAAAACTAGGTGATCTTTAAATTCTTCTAGAAGAACTCTTATTATCAGGTCAGTATCTCACTGACTGTATTGTTTCATTCAAATAAGCAAGAACCTCTGCGTGGTTACTGCTTGCAGTGGCTTTTCTTCATTTGTCATCATTTTTTTGTGCTGTTGATTCAACTGTGAGTTTAATATTAATAATTACAATTATTTCTCTTTTCAAGGACAACGCCAGCAGTGCTTTTCTGGCAGTGGGTCAACCAGTCCTTCAATGCTGTAGTAAATTACACAAACAGGAGCGGGGATGCCCCAATCACTGTCAGGTCAGGCACTGAACCTCATAATTCTGATGAGTTTAAAAGTTGTTCTCTGATGCACTTGAACATGGTTGGGTATTAAAGTTTGATGTGAGACAGGGATAAGTTTTTCATCTGTACTAATTATTAATTTGATATGCACAGATGAGAAGTCGGAGAATGGCAGAGCTGAGAACTCCATTTCTGCCATTAAAGACAAGCCTGAGCACCTTGATCATGAGCACTTAACAGTGCAGGATTTTAACAGGAGCTTGTGTTTCCAGGCTCAGTCAACCATTTGCAAGTTTTCCTCATCAGTTTGGTGTCCTACCAGGATATTTCTAAGCTGATATTTTGTGGGGGCCTTTAGTTGTGTCACTGTGCCACCTTCTCAGTGCCAGCACACACCACACTGAGGGTTCATTTACAAAAAGAGATTCCTTCAGCTGGTCTGTGCTTGTTTCTGCTTGATGGCTAAAAAAGAGACTAAGTAGATGCAGAAAGCAAGAAATCACAAACTGAAAGAGGGGAAATTTAGGTTATATAGATGGAAGAAATTCTTCCTGTGGGGGTGATGGGGCACTGGCACAGGTTCTCAGAGAAGCTGTGGCTGCCCCATCCCTGGAAGCTTCCAAGGCCAGGCTGGACAGGGCTTGGAGCACCCTGGGTTAGTGGAAGATGTCCCTGCCCATGGCAGGGGGTAGAATGAGATGAACTTAAAGGTTCCTCCCAAACCATTCTAGGATTCTGTGAATAGAAAACTGGAATTGCAGTACTTGACTTTCTGGTTTTGGGGCTGACTTGCTTAAAGATGTCTGGGAGCAAACTATGGATTCAAGCATATGGAGACACCTCCTAGCTGGGAAGTATGTAAAGTGTGGTTTGGGGCAGGTTGGGTTGGATTTGGGTGTTTGCAGCATAACTGCTCTGTGTGTGTGGGGTTTGGTATGGTTGATTTTAATTACTGTTATAGACATGGCCTTGGAAATCCAAGCTGATTTTACTAGTTTAAGCAATTAGGAAACTAAATAAGAACTAATCCTTCAAGGTGTTCACTCAAACACATGAGAAAATGCTGAACAGACAGCAATGCACAACCAGCAGAACCTGATTCAGTATTACAATGTGGCTTGAATATGATTTTTACTGCTAGTGAAATAAAAGTGTTTAATTCAGTGTCCCGTTTAGATCTTCCATCCCCGCCTTACTGCGGTGGCACAAAAAAGCCAACTTAACTTCTGGGGGGGTATAACTACGTGTGTGAAATGTAATTATTTTTCAAAGTGACACCAGTGTAGCTGTGCCTGTGCAAACATTTTCATTTCTGTTTCAGCCAGCTGGGAACAGCCTATGTTTCTGCCACCACGGGTGCTGTCGCAACAGCCTTAGGACTTAATTCACTAGCAAAGGTATTGCTGGTATTTTTTTCCATTCTTACTAAATTGTGATGTCCTGTGGGAAGCTCACAGCTCATTTCTCCTCTGGTGTATCTGTCTCGTGCACAGCTCTCACTGTGGAGTTGTAATGGAAGTTGTAATCCTTTCTTTAGATCCCAACCTTATTTTTTCCCCATCTGTCAAACAGCCCATGTTTGGTTCACTCAGAGTCTACCTAATAAGGTGCCTTTTTTCCAGTTTCTTTTTCACATCTCAAGGCATCTAATAGCACTTGAAATTAAACTGGAGTGGAGTTGTAATTACACTTCCCTGTGATGCTACTAAATTCAGAATGGTTTTGCCACTCTCCTGCCACTGCTCACTCTGGAGAGAAACATTTATGACTTATTTCTTGCTTGAACCTTGTTCTACCTCTGCCCCACCAGTGAGTTTTCACTGAATTTTAATGTAAAGGAAATAAGTCCAGTCTGTCATTAGCAGATGAAGCATTTCAATAAAGACAGTGATTATGTACATTTTTATTTTCCTTTTCTCCCCTCTCCGTGTGTTTTACAGCGCGTCTCACCTCTTATAGGGAGGTTTGTTCCTTTTGCTGCTGTTGCTTCTGCCAACTGCATCAACATTCCACTAATGAGACAAAGGTAGGAAAAAGAACAAAGATCACTCATGCTGGAAGAAAAGATGTTGTTCAGTTTGTAGATCAGCAAGTTACTAAATAAAGCACATTTTATATCTTTAGCTTGTTGCAGAACCTTGCAGAAACCTCATGCACGAGGTTTTGACTGGTTGTTTGTAACAGGTATAAAATAGAACATGTTCATTCTCTTCAGATAAACATCCAAAGAGTTCTTCAGTCTTGGATCTCAAACCAATTACTGGTTCCTTCAAAACTTTGATCACACGGACCTTTGAATACCAGCTACGCTTTGGGAAAACACAGTCATTTCAAAAACGGTGCTTCAAATCCCACCTGCAGAACTTAGTCATAGAAGCCAGGCTCTGCAGTTCTGTTTAATCATCGAGGTGACAAAAATATGCAGTTTGTCAGAAACAAACTCTTTTTTAATGTTGTGGTTTGACTAGGAATAAGAATAGTAGTAGGGAAAAGCAAATTAAAAGCATCCTATCTATTATAAATACAAGCTTATGGGTAGAAAAGGGTTTAGAGTTTGTATTGACAATGGAAGTTGATCTGTGGTAGTATTTTATCTTTTATAAAATCTGAAGAGAAGAATAAAGGCAGCCCTCAGGAAATGTGCTGCTCCTTCTGCTTGTCCCAGTATGAGTTTAACACCTAATCTTGCACTTGAGCAAAAGATCTAATAGAGAATAATGCAGTTACAGAAATGTAGTTTGGCTTGTGCCTGCTTTTATACTTTCAAGTATATTCTTCGTGGTTGAAATGACAACTCAGACTAGAATTCCAGGGGGGAATTTTCACAGAGCCTTCTGTTTCAACTCTGTGAAAATAATCTTCCTGTGTTCCATGAGCTGTCTGTCAGATAGGACAGACACTTCCAGAGCAGTCCAGAAAATTCTACATTTCTGAATTGCTTTGTGAACTGACCTCTCCCTTCTGTGGAACACAGAAAAAGCACATTTCCTTTCTTCCCCCTTGGAATGCTGTGACCAGACTCAAGCAGCAGATTGCTGTTACAAATATTCAGTTGGTAACTTCTCAATATATTTTTTCTTGATATTTCTCTGCCTTTTGAAATTGTTTTTGTGCCTAAGAGCATTACAAAGCAGGCTAACTTAGAAAATAAAATAAAACACATAATTATTACAATTGACAATTTTAAGGGACAAAGATAAGGTGACAAAAATAGTGAAAAAACAAGTTCACATCCACCACTGCTTTATTTTTTACCCCTTATTAAACAGGGAACTCAAATTTGGAATTCCAGTCACGGATGAGAATGGAAACAGACTGGGTGATTCAGCCAAAGCAGCTCAGCAGGCAATCACCCAGGTGGTGATATCCAGGATTCTGATGGCTTCTCCTGGCATGGGTAAGGATAAATCCTGTGCAGTCCTGATTATCAGTTCCTGCTGTGAGAAGGAGATTCAGTTCTATCCAAGTGATTTTCCTCAGGGCCCAAATTACCTTACAGTTCCCCAGGCAGTGTTTGCCTTTCTGTTCAGAACTTCCCCAGGGAGATGTGGAAACATCCTCAGTGTGTTACACTGAAGTGCAGCAGAAAAGCTCCTGGGATGCTTGTGCAGAAAAGATACAGATAGCAAAGGAATGGGAGCAAATTCCTCTTGCTTGGAGTTGGTTTAGATGCTCTGCCAGTGCAAAATCACTGAGCTCAGGTTTAGTTCCATGTGAAATTGCAGGTTTGCTTATTGGGAGAATTCACATGTGTAAATACCAATCCAGCTGGCAATGTGAAATGAAATCTCAGTGAATGACAAAAGGCTGTGAAAATTGTGATATGGTATTAGTTCAGCTAAACAGAAAATGAAAACAGAGTGCCTTTCTCTCCAAGGTTAATGCCTTTTTTATCTTATTTGCAGCAATTCCTCCCTTCATAATGAATACCCTGGAAAAGAAAGCCTTTTTAAAGGTTAGTCTTAGATAATCTACCTCTATGTATTTCATATCCTACGTTAATATTTTAATGAATTTTAAATACTTCCTGAATGTTCATATTTGCCTCCCAAACATTGTGGGAGGACATCCCTGCAGAACTTGCTTTACAGCTGTCGCTTTCTTTCTGCCTTTCTTAGAGGTAACTTGATTTTTTAATCACACTGTAAGGTAACATTGAGAAAATAGGAACATTCTTGTTACTTTTATAATTGTCCGTAAAATGCACATTCTTGCTGTGAAATAAACCTTCCTTGTACTGAATTTGCTGGGGGGGAAAAAAAAAAAGAGCATTTTAATAATGCTGGTTTTTTCAAGATAGCAATAAGGAGGCTTTGCTTAGCTGCTGTATGAGTTTGGAAACAAAAATGATTGTAAAAATCTCTTTAAAAAATGATCCTTTCAAATTTACTGGATGTAAAGTGCAGGGTAGGCATAGAATGGGCATTCTTAAACAAAGATTACTTATTTCCTGTATTCTTTTTATGCTAATGTAGCGGGAAGTCAAATCCCTGGTGTTGGTAAATCCATAACCTACATCAACATTATGCACGGTGTGTGCATGAGAGGGTAAAGAACAATAATGGAATTGGTTACAGGGTTGTCTAACACGAGGGAAATAATATTCAGGTGAGGAACCCTTTAATTCTTTACCGGTTAAGGGAGTTTCATCCTCACAGCTGATATCCCTGATTTAATTACTTGGTCGCTCCAGGCAAAGCCTCTGTCTGTGAGACCCACCCAAGGAGCCTAAGAAAATCTGTCTCCTTCCTGTTAGAAAAAAAATTAGGAAAAAAATCATGGTCTGAGTCTCCAGACCCTTCCTTGGAGAAGTTTGTGTGGGGACAAGGAGGACAAGCAGGGGAAGATTTTGTTTGGAATAGTTTTGTTTGTCTAAGATAAAGCTTTCTAAAGTGTTTAAATTTTATCTCTTACTGTTCCTGCGCTTCATATCTCTTGTGCAGGGTGAGATTACCCAGTTACACACCCCATTTGAAAGGGTTTCTGTATTTATAAGTCAGGAACAGATTGCCTGGGGTAGTTGTGGCTGCTCCATCCCTGGAAGTGTCCAAGGCCAGGTTGGAAAGAGCTTGGAACAAACTGGGATAATGAAGGGGATGGAACTGGATAAGCTTTAAAGTCCCTTCCAACCCAAACCCTTCTGTGATTGTCTTCCAATCTTAAAACTTTTTTTTTCCTTAAAGTGCTTTGCTTCCCTCCCACGTGTTAACAGAAAACACTGTTGCTCAGAGTGTAAAAACAGGAAATGTGGCATTTGAGTTTCAGGGTAAAAATCAGTGTGTGCTGCTTTTATCTCCTGGAAGAAGTGAGCCTGCAGGGCATCCAAACACACCACAACTTGTGATGCTGTGATGTTCTGGAGAATGTATTGCCTGGAAGATTAACCCTTGTTAAAAAAAAATTAGGGACAAAATTATTTTATATGTATTTGACATGTGAGAAATGTCACAAACGGTATTAACTCACCTGGAAAATACATTTGTGAAGAAGGTGCAGGAATCCTCAGGGTCTGGAGACAAATACCTGTTGTTTTTGTGTGGTGTAATCAACATAAGGGTGTTGTGAATTTTTCAGATCAGCCAAAAAGAGCGATTTCTGCAGTGACTACTCAGTGGTCTCTGGTACCATCCTGACCGTTTATGCTCACCTGTCCTCTCCCTCAGCCTCAGAGACTGAATGCAGGTGAAACACTGCTCTGCAGGTAGCCAGTGGTAACACCTGGTAGAGATTAGTATTAAACCCATTAAGGAATGAGCTGCATTTTTAACAAGCAGCTTCTGCATGTCCTCGTGGAGTTTGAGGAGCACCATCCCATCCCAGCCCTCCAACACATCCCCACTCTGCTTTACTAACTCACTACCCTCGGCCTTTGCTTGACTAGCACTCTTGGAAATAATTCCTGACTGCTTGCCAAAACCTGTTAAGCAACACACAAGGCCAAAAAATAGGCAAATGGTTGTGAAATGATAAAAGAAAATAGAAAGCTGGCCTGCAGTAAGACAAGAGAGAAGGAAATACTCCTGGAATGTTGGTCTCAGAGCAGCCTGTCATTCTCTGATATGTGGAATAAGATGTAGGTCATGTAGCACTGCTCATCCCCCACATTCCCACTGTGTTTTGCACCCAGACATTGGTGTGAATTAACAACATTCCCAGAAGTTACTGCTAGAAAATGCCCCAAAGTTCCTAGAACCCAAGCACATATTTATTGCTTCAAAAAGAAGTTGCCTTGAAAAAGTATTTTTAACTGTAGAAGTGCTTTTGCTGTATATTTCAGCAGCAGCTTCGGGGCCTTTTTATGTAATTATGCAGCGTAGCAGTAATTGATTAGGCTGCATAATGTCTATTTTCATTATCCCTATGGCCATACTCCTGGCCAGCTCTGTACAGAACCAAGTTATTTTAGCTGCTGCAGCAGGAGGATCCATAAACAGCCTTGAGGGTTTATGGATTTTACTTACAGGTAACTTTTCTAAAGAAATAAATTGGTTTTTTCCCTAGAAACTTACGGAAATTCCAATCAACATAAAAGTTTTCATTTATATTGCTATTCTTACAGCTACAGTTTCTCTCCTGTTCTGCATATTGTATTAACATCCAAGTTGATTCTAGAAGTTTCCTCATATATCCTTGAAACAAGCTCTGTGAGGTCTTTTAATCTGCAACTAAAATCTGTATTCAGAATGGTTACAAAACCAGAACAGAAAGCCTTTTTCTTCAAGCATTGTTCTTGAATGTCTTATGCCCTGAAGTCCTCCATGCATTCCTAATTTCACTGTCGTTTCATTTATTTATTTTTTTGAAAACAGGCATAACTGGCTTGGGAAAGCTGACAGATTTTTATGTCCAACAAAGAAAGGAGGCAGTTAGAAAGAAGCTGATTCTCCTTATGGCTTTTGTTTGCTTAATTATCATTTCTCCATTTTCTCTGTTTGCACTAACCACTAAAATGTCATAAAGACATCTGGAAATTAATTCCTAATTCATTGGGAGCTGCCTTCTTCCGGAGTTAAATGGTGGTTCTCTAACACAGTGAATTCCTCTGCTCTTGCTCTTGTATTTTCTCCATTTTCTCTCTTTGTGGGGGTGTGCAGCCTCCATTTGAATTTTGTTCTATGGTTTTACGTTGTTCCCTGGGCAACTCCGATTCTTAATTCTGACCTCCCAGTGTTACTTTTTCCTCACCATCTTTCTGGATTAGTGCAGCCTGGTAACATTCTTGAAAAATAAAGGCTGTAATTCAGATCAGGTTGGCAAAAAATGTTCCAGCACATAAACTCCATGTTCTATGCAGAGTCTGTATCAGACACCTCTCTCTCTCTCAGATCAATGACTAGCTCTGAAAAAGCCATGAGACCATTTATTCCTCTCAGGGCACCTTCCAACAGCCTTTTTCATAACATAAAATTGTATTTGGGGCTTTTCTGTTCCGTACCTTGGGTCCCACACTCCCACTGCAATGCACAGCATCCCTCTCCCTCCCTTCTCAGAGACACTGCAGGGTTTGGCTTGTGTTCACCATCTCTTGGCATGGACTCTCCCAGGGTATGAAATGTAAAGCATTTGGGGTGAATTTATCTCAGTTTAGGGTCAACTTGAGGTGTTTGGGGAATGCCAGAACAGCAAAGCTCTGCTGCCTTCACCCTTCTTGCTGTTGTTGTCTGTCCCCATTCGTTATCTCTTGTTGCAGGTTATTGCTGAATTGCACAGTTCTTCCTGCACTCATTTTTGGATTACAGATTGACTCCAAGAAAAAAAAAATTAAATAAAAGAGATTCTTCTCCCTCAGGCTCTGGAGAAATTTAATTCCATGCACGCTCGTTTTCCCTGCCTCGGATGCTGCTGTGACCTCCCTCAGCCCTGAGCTTTGTCCTCCTGAGCTTTCTACATTTCCTTTGTCCATTTCTACTCTCAAACAGTGCCCAGCTTTTGTTCACCATTTTCCCTTCTAACTTCTGTATCTTGAGAAATTCTTCTTGCAGAAGCAAACATCATCTTCACTGACAATACCAACTGTATCAAGTGATTTTTACCATTTGAGCTGTTTTGTTTTAAAATTACCTTTGTGTCCTCATGGCAGCTGTGTATGTCCTGCTCTTAGTGTAACAAGAGTGTCCATTGAACAGCTCTGGATTTACTTCTTTAGTAATGAATTTCAACTAACATTCTACCAATGAGAGAGAGTCGATTCCTAAGTAATTTAAAAGCCTGCAAAAAAATCTCTTGGCATATATTCAAGTTCTGCAAAAGTTAGAGAATTAATGAGGAATATGCTAAAAACGCATCCATGGGTTATGTGTTGCTTTCTCAGCTTTGTTTTCCCAATCCTTCCACCCTTCTTTCCTTCAATAAAAGGTGAACTCTTGCAGAACTGGAGTGTTGCTACAGGGACAAGTTCCTGCACATCAAGGGAAATCATGTGACAGGAGAAAGGGCTGAGAGGGGCAGATTTACATTCTGACTTGACATCTCCCTTATTTATGGCTGGTGGCTCCAGTTGCAGGTTAAAAAACCATTTGATGCCACCAAAGGGAAGGAGCTGTAACCAGATCCAGCTCTTCCTTGGAATGCCTGGGCAAAATTCCCTGTGCCCTTCAAAGGTGTGGCAGCACCACCCCAAATTTCAGCTCTGTTGCTGCTGTGGGCTTGTGAGAATCAGAGAAAAGGCCCCGGAGCAGGTCCTGAGTCAAACAGCCACGCACTCATTGGAGTTTCTGAGGGACATTTATTCAGGATCAAAGTGTAGTTGATTTCCTTGGGAATTTCCTTACTGCTTTCCAAAGGGATTTGGCTCTCAAACGAGCTCAGCATGAAGCCACGCTGGTCAGGGTTTTGCCTTCATATCTCAGAGTCTTTTAGGTGCAATCTGCCTCTTAGAAAACGAGAATTCCAGGAAGGTGGGAAGCGGGAAGAAAAGATTCCACACTGACTGTGTGCCGTTTTATTTTCAACAGAGATTTCCTTGGATGAACGCTCCCATTCAAGTTGGATTAGTTGGACTCTGGTAAGTGGTTTCTTTGGGCTGGGTCTGCTATCTTCAGAGATACTTGTAGGGGTTTTGAGAAACTAGCAATATTTGCTTTTTTTTTTTTTAAGGAAAAAAGGTTGAGAGAGTTAATGAGGGCACAGCAGTTATTTCCATCTCTGTAACTGATAAAATATCATGTTAAAAACAAAAAAGCCGTTAGCAGGGAAGAAGCTGCCAAGAAAAGCAGAGGGAGGGAGAAAGGGAGTGGCAAAAAAGGAATGTGGCAGCTTGATTAGAAAAGATGCTTTGGCTGTTGCCTCTCAACAGTCAGTGGAATCTCATCCTAGATGTTGATGGATTCTTGAAATATTTGGTTAATAGGGTTTAATTTGCTGTGTTCTGACATTTTCTGTTGTCCTGCACTCAAATGTAAAACACTGTAAGGACATTAAATGGTGATTTTAGACACATTTGGGAGCATGGTGTTGATAGATTTAGTGCTATGTGTAGGTAAATGATTTCATAAGGTACAATGCAGTGAGAAATAAAAGTTACACAGCACTTTGTAGAACTTTACCTCACTGTGTACAGAAAACAAGAAAGCTTTTTACCTAAATCATGCATAAGATTTTTGAATTCTCCTTTAGCACCCTAAATATTGTAAACTTGGTTTTGTCTCCTCTAGTCTCGTGTTTGCAACTCCCCTGTGTTGTGCACTGTTCCCTCAGAAAAGGTGGGTACTGCTGTGAACTATTCTCACTTTAATGTTACTTCATGGTGCTGCACACAGACACAAACAAGGGGTCATTGCCTGCTCAAGCACAGTTTTAATTCCCATATAACAAAAGTGATAAACAAGAGAATATACAGAAAAGTAATAACTATGTTATTCATCAGTAATATATAATAGTTGTTTACAAACCCCAGCAGCTCAAGATGAGTTCTATACAATATATTCATGTCCAGTAAGGTTATAGATGCACTAAATACAGTCAGAGCCCATTTTATTTTCGGCTGGAAACTCTTCTAGTTATACAGAACAGCACTGGACTATCTGTGCTTATTTGTTTAATATTTTTCCAGACTTTTTCATCAATACAGAAAGAGCTCAGTACTGAAAGCTGTCTTAGAAACAAATCATTATAGCTGAAATCATTATGAAATCTGAGTTATTTAACAAAAATCTTAGCTCAGTCTGATACGTAGTATGGACAGGGCCTTAAATTCAGCTGTCCCTCTCATTTTAATAGTGGTTGTCTAAACTCAACAAGCTGCCACGTGTACCTTAAACAATCCAAGCTTGAGCTGAGTCCATTAAAATACTGAACAACTAAGGCAGCTTTTGATTTCCAGAAAACAATAGCCAGTTCTCAGCGTTGTGTGAGTACAACAAAGCTGTCTGACACCATCTGTCTCCCTGCTTGGCCTAGGACAGAGAACTGTGGTAAACAAGTGTCACTAGGCTACCTGGAGATGACTTGACAAACCAACCCAGCACATGTGCCACAGTTCTTGATTTCAGCCAGGGCTCTCCAGTTCAGAGGAAGATTAGACCGTAAACACTGTTCAGGAAATTGCAGCTGTTCAAATGACCTGGCAGCTCAATTCACTTTGCTGTGAACCAGCTCTCACAAAAACAAACCTTTTATTCAACTGAATAAAATCAGGTAGTAGGTTAAAAAGGCACATACATTCTATTTAATAAAAACACTTTTAGGAAGGTAAGTTTATATTGCCAGTAACAACCTGAGCAACGAAGTGGATGAAGTGGATCCTTACCCTTGTGGTAGTAGCAACAGCTATTTCCTGACTCCACAGACTGTCCCCCTGCCCTTGGAGCAGGGATTCATTTGCTCTGGTCTGTGAGCCTGCTCCCTTGATAAGATGTTTAAAAAGATCTGAAAACTCTTTTAACAATGCAGAATGTTTAACCAGATGCATTGTCCATCTTATTTTCCCTTCTGGTGCTTGTTTGATGTAACCCCTTTGCTGTTTCTTTTGCTTAGTTCTATGGCAGTATCGCGCTTGGAGCCAGAATTGCAAGCCAAGATCCGAGAGAGCAACCCTGGCCTAGAACGTGTATACTTTAATAAAGGATTGTAATTCAAGCAAAGGAAGGCAAAGTATCTTTCAAGGAGACACTTGTGAACTTATTTTTTGAATTGTGTGCCAACACAGACAAGAATTCACCTTTATCTTGTCCTTTTGTTAAACAAGTTTGATCATCTGCGTTATTTTACAGTTAAAAGACTTTCCTCAGTGTAGTGTTTAAATTACATAAGGTCACTTTGTCCACTTTGGTATTGATTGAAAGTTTAAACATACATATCCAGAGGTGTTTACATAAGCTCTCAAGCAGCTACAATAACAATAAACAAGCGCACAATGAAAACCAGATGCTATTATATTGGATTTGCCACCTGTTCCAGTAATAGCGGGGCAGGGACCTCCTTTTGAAAAGTCATAGAGCAACTGAGCGAAGTTGCCACCCTCTGGCAGCCACAGGACGGGTGGCTGAACGTGTCAGGATGTTGTGCAGGAAGGGCTTTTTGCCAGGAGGCTGATTAGGCTGCAGGTTCTCCCTGTTGGCACAGAAGCGTTTCTTTAGTGCGGACGTTGGCGGGGCCTGCAGCTTCTGCACGGTGTGGTACTGCTCAGCAATGCACGCCGCCTTCTTGCGCAGGTCCAGCTTCACCAGCACCATGTTGTTCTGCAGCTCTGCCAGGGTCTGGTCCTGAGGAAGGCAAGGAAATATATATTTAATAAAAAAATACTAAAATAACAAATTGTAGAAAGAAAAGCCCATCCCTAGTTGGAACAGACTTTAAAGATCCTCTTGTTCTCTTTTACGAGATCGGCTTGGTCCAAGCCCCATCCAACCTGGCCTTAAGGACTTCCAGGAATGGAGCAGCCACAACTGCTCTAGGAAGTGAGTTTTCAGTGCTTCAGCAGCACCCTCACAGTAAAGAATTTTTCCCTAATATCTAATCTAAACTTCAGTTTGAAGCTATTCCCCCTTGTCTTGTCATTCTCTGCTCTTATAAAAAGTCCCTCTCCAGCTTTCTTGTAGGCTCCCATCAGGTACTTTGACAAGTTGTCTTAACTCTCTGGTGACTGTGAACTGAGGAGGATAAACTGCCTTTTGCCAAAATTCCCTAATTTCTAAATAAGACCATGCATAAAAGCTTCTGCTGTCAACAGTGTAGCAGTTCAGTAACAAAGAGGAACAGTAAGGGTGGGACAAAGCTGACTCCATCCTGCTGCAAATATGCTGCCATAGCAACTGTGATGGAGTGGATAAGGAAATGAGAATTCTCCTACTTCAAGTGCAGGCTGCCAGTTAACTGAACAGGAACAATCTGGGTCTCCTCTGGAGAGGTAAATACACAACAGATTCAGCCACTGAAAATATCAGCAGTAGAGCTCTCTTCATGTAATTGGCAGTATGTACTAGCAAATAAATCATTTTTATTTGCAGCAGCAAGAACTTTGGTTAGTCTGATTATGGCAAAGCACACAGACTAAACCCCTCTCCCCCTTGCAACCCACACCAAAGCAGACACATCACCTGTCTTGCCAGGATGTCATCACACGTGCCCAGGGCCTCTCGCAGCTTCCCTGCCCCTGTGCTGTGGCAGCACGCCCGCTCTGCAGCCTGGAGGGACTCCCCAATTTTTTGTAACTCTGAACGCAGCAATCTGACATTCTAGAAGAGAGAGGTTTAAGGCAACAGCTGGTTTTGGCATTGCTCTGCAAACAAAGCCACTCCAAGGTAATTCAGACATGCAGAACTGAGGGAGGATCCCATCTGAGTGATCACAGATACCACAACCTCCAACAACTCCAGTAAGTTCAACAAACCCATTTCATTTGTTTAGAAATCTGGAAAGAACAGCCCCAAACACTGTTTAAGCTGGCAACCACTTTGCCCTGGAAATATTCCTTTCTGTAACACAGAAGAAGAGTTACCTTCTGTCCATCCTCCAGCTTCCTGTCTACATCCATAGTAATGGGTTTGGCAGAGGGAGGTGGCTCCACTAATTTCTGGTACTTGCGCAACTCTAGGAACAGACAAAAATTAGTGAGCAACAGGACATCGATCAGCTTTCAGTATTCCTGAAGTTCAGGACTTCCCTTGAGACAAGTTGCCACAGGCCAGCTGGGAAGAGCTTTTGAGTTTGTGCAGAAAGGCACAAACATTCCAGGCTTCTCCCATTCATTTAGACAAAGGGACTTAAGAATTTGAATGGAAAGATTATCCTGCCCTAAAGTCCATTTTCATGTGAAAATGAAGTGAAACTCTCCATCCAGCACATTATTCCTGTCATCTACAACTCAGATAATGTTTTCAGGGTGTCTGAATCCAACATACCCTGAAGAAGGTCTCTCTAACCCTGCACAAAGATCCCTCAGCATGGTTCAGAACCAGTGCAGCATCACTGCCATACCTGTGCTCGTGGAATTTAACTCCTTTTCACACTGCTCCAGCCTGGCTTTGGTGTCTGCCAGCTCCTGCTGCAGAGCAGACGAGGTGGCCATTCGCTTGGATCGACGTAGGCCTTGCTCCGAGTCCTTTTGCTTGGTATCCAGGCTCTCCAGTTTTTTTTTGGTCTCCTGCAGAGCAGCTTTGAGCTCCAAAATCTCCTCATCACGCTCCTGAGGAAGGAAGTTTGTTCAGATATTCAACAAGATTTTCTTAGCACAGCTTGTCTGAAACTTGCTATGTCTTTCTTCCTGGAGAGTTTCTCAATCCCACACTTCACACATTGAACATAGCCTTTAAGGTCCTTTAAGTGACTACAGCAAACCCACTTCCTGGGAGCCTAAACCATTTTTTTACAGGCTCTAAAGAAAAGGGATTGTTTTGAGAGTTGGCATCTTCAGAGCACTCTGCAGCAAGTCCCAGAGGTCACTCAAACGCCATAGGCATGAAAATATGGACAGGCCTATACCCCTCATCACACCTAAGAGCAAGACAAGAAATTCACACAACTTGTGTGAATCTGAAGAGCCCAAATCAAGCCACTAGTGAAAAAAGTAAGGGGGGAGAAAATCATGTTGAACAAATAGAGGAGTCAGGATGGTTGTGCATTAGCTTCCAGATTGAGTGTTCAAAATTAGGAAGCCTAGTGGGCTACATAAAGTAGGAGACAAGAAGCAAAAATTGTGGATCAAGTGGTGAAATAATATCACCAAAAATACTTCAGAAAGCAAAATCTTTCACTTTGCATGAAGATCTTCCTGGACTCAAGTACCCAGAGTCCCCTCCCAACCCACTGCCACTTTCCTGGTGTCATTGCATGACCCTGAACAAACCTGCATCTTCTCCTGGTAGTGGTCAGTCAGCAAGTCCTTCAGGATGGTCATTTTACCCTCATACAGTTCCTCCAGCTGCTCTCTCTGAGCATCCACGTGTTGGCTACAAAGAGAACAACCAATTCTGTGTCAGGATCTGGCAGTTCTTGGTGCTGCAGCTCATCCTGAGCAGAGGGAGGGAGACCAGCACAGGTTGTACCTCCACCACTGCTCCTTCTGTTGCATGTGCTCCAGCATCTCGTTGCAGATCTCCTCACGCAGGCGCATCTCGAGCTGCAGCTTCTTCTGCCGCTCCTGCACCAGCAGCTCTCGAGCGGCTTCCACCACACGCAGCAAGTCCTGCAAGAGGGACACAGCTCCGCTGCCCACACTGCACAACAGAGTTAAGAGCTGGAGTAATCTAAGTGATCCCACGTCTGCAGGCTGCAGTGATCTAGATTTAAGGTTTTGGTCACTTGGAAAGAAAAGTTGCCAGGGTTTGCTACCTTGACACATGACTGCTTGAGTCTCTGTAGGGATATGACTTCATCTTTATCTTTCTGCTATCACAGCTGCCTGCTTTGAGTATCTAGGAAGTTTGATTATTTTTCCCCCATTTAGCCTCCTGTTCTGCATGTTTTGTAGATTTCTCTTGCAGAGAAGGAATTATAGGTCTGCACCTGCACTGTTACTGTCACTATTCCACAGATGACAAAGTGCTTCCAAAGTAAGCATGTGTGTCAGATTTAGACCAACTGAGGAATGTTTTTGTCATGGATTCCCAGTTTCCTGGGTCCTATATCCTTCTGAGGTTCTGTGTCTTCTCTCTTGGCATAGTGCTGAGCTCCAATCCCAGTTCCCAGGCCAAAGCTAGCAGCCATGTTCTTGACCTTGCATCCACATAAAGGCTGTAAAACAAATCACAACCCACCTTCTTCTCATACATGGAGACATCTGCCTCATCCTCAGTGTCTTCTTCTGATTCCACATCTTCCTCTGGCTCTGCCTCTGGACCCTGGCTGGTTCGCCTGTTGTGCTCTTTGATGATGGATTGTAAAGATGGAAGTCCCAGCTTTGTGGGAGGTGCCTGAACAAGCTGAAGGGGAAAAGACCATCATTACCAGTCTGCAAAGCCTGGGAGTTGTGTAGTCTTTAAACACAGCCCCTCTTCTGCAACCTTCAGCCCTTTCAGTTTAGCAGAATCTGGAAATAGTCTGGAAGTAATAACCACTAGAAAAGCATAGGGAAGATGTACAAGCATTCCCCCTCTCCTTGTGGTGGGAAGGGGCCCATTCCCACAGAAGCAGGAAAAACGTGAGGTACCCTGACCATGCCATGATCCTGGTGCGTGCTACTCACCTGGCTGGCAATGGCTGAGAACTTGGCCACGTACAGAGTCTCATCGTAGGTGGATGCACACTGGTTGATGTTGACGATCATGCAGGAGCGCCCGCGCCCGGTGAAGAAGCCCTGGAACACGCGGGTCAGTTTGCTGTCCCGGAACGGAACCACCGCCTGCTTCGTCCTGTGGGACAGACAGGAGTGAGCTGGGAAAGCCAAACAGCCCCCCACAGCCTCCCTCTGGAGGTGTGGATGCTCACCTGGCCTGCTGGTTCTGGCGGAGGGCGGCGATGCAGCGGCCCAGGGTGTGCAGGGAGGTGTTGATGTTGTTGGCTTCTTTCATTCGGTCCCCGCTTTTCTGGTCCTTGCAGCGCTCAGACCCCGCCAGGTCACACAGGGATAACCTGAGGGAAACACAGGTGATATTCACATAACCTAGAGAGTTTGTCCTGCCTTATCCAGGTTTACAGTCACCTTCCCAGCTTCCCCATAAGAACATTTTTTTGGGTTGCCTGGGCTTATGGGTGGAAGGGCCTGCCCTAAGTGTAGGTGTTACACAAAGGAGCAGCAAAATGAGCCTTGCACAGTCAACTTCAAAGATACTTTGCCAGTCCTCAGATCAGCCACTTTCTAGATAACTACATCCCAGAACAGGCATCAGCTGCACTCAAATCAGCCCTGCTGCAAGAGTAAGGATGCTCACATTTACCTTCACTCAAAAACCCTGAGAACTACTTTAAGTTGTACTTTGCAGTAATCCTCAAACTCCTGTCAGTTCCAAGATTTAACATTGAGAGCATTTACTCCTGCCAAGTACTTTCAACAACACCTTCATCAAGATACTCCCCATACCCCAGGCCCTCGACCGAAGAGACAGGAAAGTTGAGATCACACCCAAATCCTAAAAAACATGAAACTTACTCGCTGATTTTTGGAACAACTTCACTGCCACCTCTTTGCAAGTGCAGAATCCGAATGGAGAACACGCTGTGACTGTAAAGAAACATGCAAATATTAAAAAAAAAAAAAAAAAGGCAAAAGAAAACTTTAAAAAGCCCTTCAGAATTGTATTTCTGCCTAAACAATCCCTCCCGCTTCAGACCTGCGACTGGAGTTCTGGTTCATGTGGGTGCTAGCAAAACTCTGGTTTTTCCGACCCAGCTTCAGGAGCTTCCAGGCCTCATCAGCATCCCGGACATTGATCCAGTTCAGATCTGGAAAGCAAGCAAGCAAGCATTGGGCACACCAGTTGGGAGACTGGCAGAAAACTTATCTCAGCCCCAACTTCACCATTGCATATCCTTGACATCAACAAATTTGACAATCATGTAATCCAGACATCAGAGGTCTCTGTGGGGCTCTCCAGCTCATCACTGCTAAGCCACCCACCCACTCAATCCTAAAGCCTTCCTAGCAGGCCACTAAACCTCTCTTCCAGGTCGATCTACCTTTCACATAGGGGTTGCCAGTCTGGTCCTCGCAGAGCCGCAGTGTTTGCCGCTTGCGGTGCTGCCCAGGTACAGCTGGTTCTAACAAGTCGTAGATTAACTCATTGTAAATCTCAAAGAAGGAGACCCAGATGGAGAACTGCGTATCTCCTGTGCTGGTGAGTGAAACGCGATCCAAGTCAGCCCAGCAAGGGCCCGGGTCTGGGGAAAAAGAGAAAAAAAAGGAAACCAAATCATGACTGCAGCTTTTCGTGGGTCCAACTGGAATGGTTTAGCTCTAGAGCGAGATTCTTTCTTCAAGAAAAACCACCCCAGAGACAAATCCTTCTATATACCTCCTCCCATTTGTGTCTATTCTAATGCCTGTCCCCAGTGAGACAGCCTAGAGTTTCCTTTAACAGTATCATCTGTTCTGTGTAAGGACTTTTATATACTCAATTTTGACTCCAGAATTACAGGATATTTCAAACATGAACTCTTTTCAGCATAACTGAAATTTTAGTCGTTATCTCAATCATTCCATGATTCTGGATACCTAATCAACTGGTAGTTCCTGGGCTGGACAGTCAGGGCCCAAGTGCTCAGTGCAGGCTGTCAGTTTGGCATCCTGCTTCCCATCAATCCCCATACCACAGCAATCAGCTCCTCAATAACCACATTCCTTGAATGAAGTGAGTGAGTGTCAAGTAATTTTTCATTTCACAAGGTTTCGTTATTATGCAGCAGCAAATATTGGCAAAACATATGCACAAAGTTCTGCTTCTGACGTGACATCCTCATCTTTCATAGGGAAAAATCTGTGAGAGTACAGCTCTTTTGCTCCCTTACCCACACCACAGCATCCAAACAG
Source organism: Pachycephala philippinensis (assembly GCA_013397055.1). Taxonomy (NCBI): domain Eukaryota; kingdom Metazoa; phylum Chordata; class Aves; order Passeriformes; genus Pachycephala; species Pachycephala philippinensis. Next base: position 20,752 of record VWZT01003049.1, read on the forward strand.
CCATCACCCTTTTCTTCCCCCATCCTCCAACAAAAAGCAGCAGGTAGTACACAACAGGCTTCCAGACATACCTTCTGTCTGGCTGAGGTCTGAACGATTGGTGAGTTGGCTGGATGCAGACAGACCAGCAACTCCACTGTCAAAACTGCCACTGGTGGTGGCCTGGAGCTGAGATTCAGCACTGTGACTCCTCTTCAGTGGCGTTAGCAGCTCCTCCTTGAAGGAAACAACAAACAGGAGCATGCAGGTAGCATGACACCACCTCTTACCTCTTGCTATTGAACCCCCCAGAAGCCCCATGCTTACCTCCCAGAGACCCCCCTGCAGCATCATCTGCTTCTTGGTCTCCTCCTGCCGCACCTGCCTGCTGTCCAGCCGGGTCACCTCGTTGGAGAGGGCAGGCTTCAGGTCCACAGCCTGGTACAGCCTGTCCCCCACACTGTTGAAGATGGTTGCCAAGGAGCGAGGCAGGATTCCCCCATCTTGGGTGGTGCCTGCAGCAAGAACAGCAGCAAAGCTGAGGATTCACAGGCAAGAGAAGAGACAACTCCCTCGACAGGCCCCTAACACCTGGTGCTTTCCTTACCCTGAATCGTGTGAGTCTTCCCTGAATTGGTGATGCCATAGGTGTAAACCAGACAGTTCTGCCCACTCAGCACATCCTTTACCACCTGCTTCATTGTCTCATCAAAGAACAATTTCTGCCCCACCTCTGGTCCAAAAATCTGCAAACAAGACACAGGAAAAATGGCTTCAGGTTGGTCTTTCTATCCTTTGCTGAATGTTGCTCAAGTAATATTACACAGTCCTTTGTTCCCTGCACTAGCCGTGATCAATTGCCTTGAGACCCACCAGCAATTCCAGCTGAGCCCCCTACAAAAACAGGCTGTTCATTTGTTTAATCCAGTAACATCTTATATCACTGCAGCCTCCAGTCTTGTTTAGAGCCTCATCAAGAGTTTGCCGCTTTCTGCCAAAAAAAAACTGTCAGAAAAGCTTAAGACAAAAACTAAGAAAACTGAGACTTAAAACCTAAAGTAGAGGGGATTGATTGTACAAGACTGCAGAGTTCGGGCAGTGCCTTAGGGTCAGTGGATATGAATACGGCTGCTTTTCAAGCTGCAAGGCTGGTTTAAGCTCAAATCACTTCCAGATGGTTTGCTTGTCCCAGCTACCTACCCGGGTGAAGGAGAATCTGTGCACTGCTTGTCCCACTCCCCGCTCCATGCTCCGCATGGTGAAGGAATTCTTAGGAGCTTTCAGAATCAGGGTTTCTGAGTTCTCAATGCAGACACAGCCCTAAGGAATACATAAAATCCATCATAGCAGTGGCTTACAAGAGGCCAGAGGATAAACAGCAAAGGACAACAGCATCTCCCAGCAGGCATACAGCCAGCTCAGAGCCTGCTTCATTCAGTGTCTCACCTGGTCTTCACCTTTTTCCACTTCTGTAGATTTCAGAGGTCGAACTCTCAGGAAGACCTTTAATTTTCCATTGTTGTCTTCAGCTACAGCCTGCAAGAGTCCACAGAGGTTAAATATGGCAGCCAGAGAGGCAGGACACAACCCCCCATGGGAACACTTAACAGGAACCACCGTATGGAACACACATGTTGGCTATGCCTGCTAGTGCTTAGGAATTTCTCTGGTCCCAAAATCACCAGCAATGCCAGAAGCTTTCTTAGGCATTTCCAAGCACACCAGCTTTTTTTTTAATCGAATGAATCAGACCAACAGTCTGAAAGCCTGACACTAAAACCAAGCATCACCCCAAGAGGCACTTGCTGCCCACTGCTCTCACAGGAACTTCTCCCCACAATGCAGCGTTTTGTTCCTTCCTCTTCTGAAGAGTCTCTGTTGTTTCTGCATCACATCACCTTTGTACAGAGACCAGCAGCCACGAGTAAAAACGCTGTCCTGTTTGTGACAGAAGAGTTGAACCAACCTCACCTGAGTGCCCTCCAGGTTTGGAGAGATGGCAGAGAACTCCGACAGCAGGTCCTTGCGCACATCAGCCCCAAACCCTGTTGCTGTGGACTCGAGCACAGGGGAGGCTGCAGCCTCATCGTCAGAGAACAGCCCTGGGGAGGCAAGTGCTTGTGCCATGGTCTCTCACACGGCTCCTGGGGAAAGAGGGGCACAGGACAGAGTGATGTTACAGCAACCCAAGGCTTGCTCCCCACGCGTACGACCCAGTGCCACATCCATCAATCCCCACAAACACGGATCCCCACGAGGAAACCTCCCTACAGACAGGATGCTGCTGCATATGTGCACAGACACACACCCCCGAACACCCAAATGCACGTCCTGCACACCGGGAATCCACAAAGGACCCCGCGCACAGCCCGTGCACACACAAACGCTACCAAAGACCCCAAACCCACCTCCTGGACGCACGGACACCACGCGGGACCCCTCCACACACACAGACCACCTCTACACCCCTTTAACACACGGTACCAAACAGACCTAACGCATACACCAACCACCACACAGGACACCCCCCAACCCACACCCAGCTCTGCATCGGCCGCCCCACACACACCCCCCCGCACCACGCGGGTCCCGGCCGCACGCACAGGAAGCCGCAGACTCCGCCGGCCGCCCCTCACAGCGCTCCGAGCCCGCTGCCCCTCACGCCGCCCCTCGCCGACGGCCGGGGTTTCAAACCTCGCCGCCCGCCCGCTCCGCCAATGGGAGCACCGCACGCGCG
>VWZT01003049.1:23758-47867 GCA_013397055.1 Pachycephala philippinensis
CAGCTGTGGGAGCCGCGGGTTCGAGACCCGGTATGGCCGGGCACTGCCCCCGCGCACTCCTGCCCTGTCCCGTAGAGCACAAGCTGCTGAGCGCCGGCCCCACCGAGCCCTGGTCCATCCGCGAGAAACTCTGCCTGGCTTCCTCCGTCATGCGCAGCGGCGACCAGAACTGGTACGGGCCCGGGGAAGGCGGGCGGCATGTGCAGAGCACCGGGTGCGAGGGCAAGGCACGGGGCTGTCACCCCGCTGCCTCTGTTCAGAACAGAGATGGGGTGGAAGAGGTGTTAAAGGTGTACCTGGACAGGCATTTTGTTGCCTTCGTAACTACTGTGTAAAAGTAGAGGTGTGTCAGTCAAAACAAAGAGGGATGAGAGCTGGAGAGGGACTTTGGATAAGGACATGGAGTGTCAGGACAAGGCGCTTCAGCCTGACGGAGGGTTAGATTGGAGATTAGGAAAAAATTATTTACTCTCAGGGTGGCGAGGCACTGGAAAGGATTGCCCAGAGAAGTGGCTCCCCATCCCTGGAAGTGTCCATGGGCAGGTTGGATGGGGCTTGGAGCAATCCGGGATGGTGGAAGGTGTCCCTGTCCAGGGCAGGGGGTTGGAACAAGATGGTCTTTAAGGACTTTCCCAACCCATTCTATGATTCTGTGTTCGTAATTAGATGAGGTGAGTTGTGGACAAGGATATTTGGTAACAGATTCCTGTGCAGTGAACCTATAGCTCTGTTTTGCTGTGTTTTTCTCCTCACTAAAGTAAGGGATTTGTGGAGATGCAGTCATGTAATCAGAAGCAAGAAACTTGCTTTTCAAAACAAAGGAGTGAAGTTATTGTTTATTAGAAGCAGGCAAATATTTTTGAGACTTGTACGGCATAACTCCTTGGTGAGTTTATCGTGTTTAGGGGGGCTATTCAATGATGTCAAGACGGGTTTTCATCTTTTCTCATGCATGTTGGCTGGGGGAGAAGATAAGTTGATGGTGACTTGCCTTTTTCCTCCCACAGGGTCTCAGTCAGCAGAGCCATCAAACCTTTTGCAGAGCCAGGACGCCCACCTGACTGGTTTTCCCAAAAGGTAAGACACTGACATTTGAATCTTGGACACCAAATCTCTGCACAATCAGAAATGCCATATTGAGGATGAACTAAGGATTAATTGTTCTGTGCTTTGTCCAGTACACAGTTATTAAGTAAGACTAGCTAAAGAGATTCTTCCCCAGGCATGTGATTAAGCTCTGGAATTCCTTGTCTCAGGAATTTGTGCATGTCCATATATTTCGGTGTGTCCTGCTTTTTTGGGCAAGCAAACTGTCCTCTGACTTACTTTGTTTCTTCTCAGCACTGTGCATCTCAGTACTCAGAGCTCTTGGAGACCACGGAGACCCCTAAGTGAGTACAAAGTCTGACACCAGCACAGGCTGCAGCAGCTTGGGGGGACTCATGGGTTCTTACAGCAAAGTCCTTGTCAGTGTTAAATTACTTTCTCCCCCAACCAACTCCTCCCAGAAGGAGCATTTCAGAATGAGAAAATTCAGGTGGAATAGCTGTTGTGGGACAGTGGGATCAGGGTGTGTAAGATGGGAAAGATATATATTTGGCTGGAATAAAACAGTGCATGCTAGTCTTACTGATCAGAAGCTTTACACATAAATTTGTCATTGAGAATAGGGGTAGAAAAGAGAAGGAGTGAGAAGGGAGATGTTTTTTATTTGTCACTATTTTGCAGTGGTTTCTTACAGTTTTCTTATCACTGTTATCACTACAGCTCTGTGATCTCAGATATTTACTGCTCCTAATTCCAGGCATTTTGTTTAGAGACTTAACATCAAATTAACTTTAAGATGGGATGTTTAAAAGTAATATTTGTGTGTGACTGCTTTGTTTGTGAATGATCTTCAGCATTAGAGTTGTAAAATCAAAGGGTTTAGTAGAGTTAGTGAAGAAAAAAGTAGATGTTTCATCTTGAGTAGAAAAGAATTTTCTCTTGAAGTGGAATTATTTTTTTCAGTTTGAGAATTTTTAGTGGACTTGCATCTTTGATCTGTCCCTGAAGACTTTAACATTGGGTGAATTAGAAAAAACTTGCTGAAGAGATTGTTTGAACATTGTGCTGTCTAATATAATTCCAGGGAATTGGAGGAAGTTGATTTTTTTGCATGAGCATGTCGTGAATGACAGAGAGCAGCCATTTATGAAAGAAGAACTGAGGTTTCTGTGTTTTGTGTCTGAGTTTTATTTTTTCTCTTTTTCTGTAGGAGAAAACGTGGTGAGAAGGGAGAAGTTGTGGAAACCGTGGAAGATGTTATTGTGCGGAAACTGACTGCAGAGCGGGTTGAGGAGCTGAAAAAAATTATTAAAGAAACACAGGAAAAATACAGGTACATGACAGAGATGTTAAGGTGTTGCACACTTGAGAGTCCTGTCCTGAAAAAGCTGTTTAAGTGGGTGGTGATGGAGGTGAAAATGCTGCTTAGGGTGTCCAGTTCAGTGATCAGAAAGTAAAAAGACTTTATGATTACAGGCAACTCAAGAAGGATGCAGAGCTGATCCAGGCCGGACACATGGATAACAGACTGGAGGAGCTGTGCAATGAGATTATGATGTGGGTTATTTAACTATTTCTTCTGAAATTGTCATTTCCTGACACTCTGTTTGTCCAGCATCTCTTGCCCCACATACTTTGGGTTAAGAGAAATGAGCTGGGCAGATGCTTTGGCCTCTGAGGGGGGACTTAACTTGGACTGGGGAAACCAGGATTTGGATTTGCTCAGTAAAGAGGTTGGCCATGGCTTGCAGCATCATGCTTGCTGCCTCTGTTTTGATAATCTGCTGGAAGTGAAATTTCCTGCCATTCTCTGGCTCTGCTTCTCTCCTCGGGGGATTTGAGTCCGAGTCCTCAGGGGTGGTTTCTTCTTGTCTGGAGATAACAGCGTGGGGGTCAGTAAACTGATTGTGAAGGAGGAACTAAGGGGAGCTGAGACACCCTCTGACAGCAGGATTTGTTCTTTATACAGAAAGAAGAAAATGGAAGAGGAGGAGGCAGAAGTCAAGAGGAAGGCTACAGATGCTGCTTATCAGGGTAAGCTGCAAATGAGCTGCCTTCACTTTCCACAGATGTGTATATTCATAAGAACATTTAGAAAATACTTAAGTCTTGTTGAGACCTGCAGGAGGAATTCCTTGACCCTAGAGTTGGAGAGAAAGGTTATATTCTTTTTCCAGCACTGTATTTGTAACAGGGTAGAAGGCAGAGGCTTCTGAAAAAGGAACAAAATCTTTAGGAAAGGTGTACCCAAGGGAAAGTAGGATCAGTAAGGAGCTCTGTGTTAGAATGTCAGGCTTTTCCCCCCCTTTATTTTCCCTGGCAACTGAAGATAAAAGGAAGAGACTTTTATATTGAATGTTTAATTCTTTATAACTCTTGATGCATTTAATTTGGTGGTGGGAGGTGGTGAATACCCAACTGCTAGAAAAACCTGCAATTGAAGTGCATTAGCCAAAGTTAGTATTATTTGGGAGCTCAGCCTAGTGGAGTGCAAGAAATTCCTATAATATAAATTGTTCTCTTAACGTTCTTCAGGATAAAGTCAAAGGTGACTCTTAGGGACTGTCCAGGATGGAGGCATGCAATCTCACTTTAGTTTCTGTTCTCTTCCAGCTCGCCAGGCCATTAAGAACCCGCCTCGAAGACTCACGGGGGTGATGGTTCGTTCTCCCGCCGGCTCCACCTCCCCGGGCGGGGATTATTCCCTGGGAGATCTGTCCCAGCCTGCTGGGGATGAGGCCAGTCCAGGGGTAAGGATTTCTCTGGGTAGGAGGGAAATCCCAGCCTGGGATGTGGGGCTCTGCATCCATCATGGAGAAGGGGCCTGGGGAGAAGCCCTTGCCTTGCTTTGCAGACTCCTGGTGCTGTAGTGTGGTTGGTGACAGTGCTGCTCGAGATCCATGTCCTCTTCCCTGTCTGTGGTGATCCGGTGCCTGGATCAAAGGCTGCGTAGGGGCATCAGTGGGTTGGCCAGGCAGTCTGTGAGTGCCTGGGAAGTGGCACTGCAGGGCAGGGAAAGGGTGAAAGCATATGCCTGGAGTAGGGGCAGCGAGTGAATGGAGTAGGTGTCTGTGGTGTGCTGGATCAATGCTCTTGGGGGAAGCAGCAAGTGGGGCTGGTCCGTGTGGTGGAGTGTGGCTTTGAACAGTGTGGTTTTTCTCTTTCTCAGGTCACGCCAGGGACATTGCCCAGCACCCCAGTTGCCTCCTTCATTGGAATCCCTGACACCCCTCCAGGCTCTGCTCCCCTGGATGCCCCCATGACCCCAGTCACTGATGATTCACCCCAGAAAAAGATGCTAGGACAAAAAGCAACTCCGCCTCCTTCCCCTCTGCTCTCAGAGCTGCTGAAGAAGGGCAGTCTCCTGCCCACAAGCCCCAGGCTGGTATGGAGCTCTCTGCTCATATATGCAAGCACACAAACAATTTGCTCCAGACTCTCCCACTGAAAAAGGGGGATCTGCAAAGAATTTTTAAAAATGTGCAGTTTTGTGAGAGTCCCAGCAGAAGTGAAACCTGAGAGGTGTAAATACCCCTGTGAGCCACAGAGGTGGGCCCCTTTCCCAGCAGAACTGCAGGGCTCGTGCAGCACATAGGACTGGCTGTCCCCTCAGTCATAAGGAGTTGGAGTTGCAGGGTTTGCTAGAGGAAATTGTTCTCCTCAGGGGAGGGAACTTGTTAGTCAGCATCATCCCCATCAGCCTCCACAGAGCTGTTCCTGGTGATTCCTACACTGGGCTCACAGTTCTTTACATCTTGTCAGAAAGCGGTGTTTCAATATTTTTAATTGCATCTTAGCACAAGAGTAGGGAATCCTTGAATGGGGTTTATGACCTATACTGAAGTGCTTCAGTTTTCTCCTAATTGTAGATGGTTACTAAAATCACTGTGGTGAGAACCCACTTGTGGTGTTAGTGACTCTGAAAGTATTAAGGGATGCTGACACTGTTCAGAGCCCAGTCTGAAAACAGCACCCATCAGCCTGCTCGTGGCACAGATTCCCTGGGTTAGTGCTTGTGTGGTGGAGTAGGTGTGTTGCTGTTGACTTTTTTCTTCATAGTAGTCAGATTTAGGGTTTTTTCTGTTTGTTAGCTTGGATAGGTGTTCCATGGGTTCTGTGTTTGCAGGATGTAACATAGAGTGGAGCAGGGAAAGGTAATGGCTGTGGAAGGCTGAGTTTTCTTTGTAGGAACAGGACTGGTTTACATCTGTTTCAAGGTCCATCATAGGTTCACTGTGTGACCTTGAGCAAGTTACTTTCCGTCTTGGTACTTCTGTTTCTCTCAGCTCAAAACAAGGGATATTTCTGTGCCATCTCAGGTTCTAGAGAGACTCATATGTGTAAAGAATTGTGAGGTCCTTGAACAGAAGAACTGTGATAAAGCAAATGATGCACCTGGCCTCACCTCAAAGGTGGCACTGCAGCTGTGGTACAGCTGAAGAATTTCAGACTCTCATGTTCTATACTTGTATGAGGGGCCTCAGGCAGGGACTAACGTGAATAAAAAGTGCAGAAGAAATGCTGGGACTGCAAATTCTGGTCCTGTTCATGGAGGTGCACATCTGGCAGAGAGTCACTGGTGTGGTGGTATCTCCAGGAACTTCAGTCTCCTCCTCCCTTTGACAGGTCGGTGAAAACGAAATGGCAGTGGCTTCTGGTCACATGAACAGCTCAGGAGTGCTGCTCGAGGTAGGAAGTGTCCTTCCAGTGCTGCACGGTGGGGAAATGCAGTCGGCACCTGGTGCTGTCCCTGCATCTCCGGCTGCTTCAGGTAACTCGGGCCTCTCCCTGTGCACTTCTCCCTTAAGATGTACCTTCAGACTGTTCTGTGAATTCTCTTGAGAGAAAGATGGTGTCTACCTGGCTGGTTTGGGGGCTTCTCTTTCAGTTGTATCCCTATTTCTGTACCCGTGTCCATCTTGCCCCTTCTTTTTAAGAAGACCTTGATCCATACAGAAAAAAGAGTGACTGAAACAATTAGACTTCTTTCAGTCCACATCCATGCAGTTTGGTTTTCTGGGTTTGACACTGGCTAATACCAGGCATTTGAATGTAGAAAGAAGGGGTTTGTTGATGGGGAGTTGGGGAAAAAATGGTCTGGATCTGATTCCCAATGTGTCAAACACAGCTCCCTGTGGATCTTTAGAACTCGTGTGCGTTCCCTCTGCTGAATCTTAGAGATGTGTTGAGGGTTAGACCACTGAGCTCCAGAGGAAGTTCCACAGAATGTGGGTGAGGGGGACAGTACAAGACTCTCTGCATTGGGCTTTTTCAGAACAACCTGCCTAAGGTGATTTTTTTTTCTCGGCTCCTGCTGACGAGTGGTTAAATCACATTGTCTGCAACTGAGAATTTATGTCATTCATTCATATAGAATTTCATACAAGTAATCTTGCTTTCCTTATCCACATTTGGTTTTTTAAGACCTCTTAATTTGGTCCAGACAGTTCAGTAAATTCAGACTGGAAGTTACAGCTAAGATGAATGGCAACCTTTGATATAACAGGAATTCTCCAGGAAAAACCTGCAAAGAGATCCCCTCCCGCTCTCTCCCAGCTCCTGTGATGACTATTTGTCTTGGCTTACTTTGTGTGGCTCTCTCAGCGCTGTTTTTCAGATTTCCCATTATTGTTTTGGGATGAGCCTTTGGAAGGGCATCTCTGTGCATGTGTGGCTTAGTCTGTCCAGCCCTTACAGTGAGCGCAGTGTTCGTAGCTGCATGATTCCGCCTCAGACTGCACACACAACAGGAGTCGTGTGGTTTTGGTGCAGGTTCTCTGTACAGCTTTTGGGACTGTTTATAGGTACCTCTCCGTGTCTTTTCCCAGAAGAAGCCACCAGACACTGAAGAGCCCAGTGGTGGCTTTGTGGACTTGAGTGGTGGCTGCTTCTTGCTCATGTGCTTTTCCCTTCTACTCTCTGTTAGGTGCTCCTACGCTTTCCCGGCTTTTAGAAGCTGGTCCTGCACAGTTCACCTCACCTCTTGCTTCCTTCTCCGCTGTTGCCAGCGAGCCTCCAGCTAAGCTCCTGCCACCCCCCGTAGAGCCTGTGTCCCAGGCCACTATTGTCATGATGCCCACGCTGTCAGCACCAGCCGTTGTGCCACCAGCTGCAGCTCCAGAAAGCGTAGCCACAGGTGCGTTCCTGAACTACGCACTCAGAGGTCACGTCCTGCTGGAAAGCAGAGCTTCCCTTGGGATCAGCACCCAGCAGGCTCTCAGCTGGACTTTATCACCTCGCACTTACCATCCTGGCCAAAAAGGATGGTTATGGCTGGGTTCTGGTGTGAACGGATGGTTTTAAACAGGGGTTGCTGGCTGGGGGTGTTGGTGATTTGCTGGACTGTGGTTCAAGGGTTGGAATGTCATTTTGTCTCTCCTGTGGGAAAGCAAACCCATATTTGTCTGTTATTTATCTAAGCTGTGGTGGTGTGGGTGGGCCTGGGATACTTGTGGTTGGTGCTTGGTATTACCCACTGCAGTGTTTGTTTTTGTGGGGACTTCTCCAGCTTGGTCTCTGACTGTCCCTCTCGTCCTTGTGCAGTGAGCCAGCCAGAAGCCTGTGTTTCCATGGAGGCAGTGTCTGATTCCCATACTGTGACAGTGTCCATGGACAGCAGTGAAATATCAATGATCATTGATTCCATCAAGAAAGAGTGCCTGGGTTCTGGGGCTGGCAGCGCTGCAGGGTCTTCCAAAGATCACTGCATGGATGGGAAAGAAGATCTGGATTTGGCTGAGAAAATGGATATTGCAGTGTCCTATACGGGGGAAGAGCTGGACTTCGACACGGTTGGAAATATTATAGCCATCATTGAGGACAAGGTAAACAGGGGAAGCAGAGTGCCAGTGCCTTTTGCTCCACATTCACTTGGGTTAGTCTCAAATGACTGCTGTTCACAAATTTAGTTTAAACAGGCAAGAAATAACCATTCCGAAGTGCTCATTCTCACAATCATTTTCCAGATCAATAGGAAAGGACACCACTGCTGCCTGTCTGACTGGTGCTCCTTTTCAGAGTGCAAAAATAAATCTTTCTTCCTTGTAGGGTAGGGATTGGGTCATGTCTCTGGCAGACAGATGAGCACTGCTCACAGAATCCTTTCCAGGAGTGCCATATTTCTGAAACTGAAGCTCCAGGAGAGACTCCCGCAGGGAGTGATCCAAGTCTGGCTGCAAAAGGCAACTTTGTAAACCCAGTAGTCTTGAGATTTCCACAATTGTCTCAGTACCAAATAACAGGAACTTTTATTTAATCCCTCTTTCTGACCTTGGCCTGCACTGCTGTGTGTGTGTTTTGACAATAAAGGTAGACGACCACCCTGAAGTCCTGGATGCAGCAGTTGTTGAAGCTGCTCTGTCTTCTTTCTGCGAAGATACCGATGACCCTCAGACCCTTCCTGGCCCATGGGAACATTCAATTCGTCAGGAGCACGAGAAACAGGCCCAGATACCACAAGTGTCTGTGACTGTGAAGCAGGAGAGACTGGAGTGTGAGGAGCCAGAGGAAAAGGGAATTCAAGACCTAATGGGCGTCAGTGAGCTGGGGTCAGAAATAAAGACTGAACTTGCAGAGCAAGACCAGAGTCAGCTGGGCCCTGAAGAAACCATACCAGCAACTGCAAGAGTGACAGAAACACTAGAGCTTAGAAACCAAGAGATAGAAGAAGATCAAAGAGCAGCTGTAACATCAGGAGAGACTTCTGAAATCAAGATAGAGTCATCCCAAGGAGAAGATGCAGTGCTTAATCCAGTGAAGACAGAGGTAGGTGGTCAGAGAGGCTGTCTGGAACTGGTGTGGGGAAAGAGAGGAGCAGTTGTGGCAGGTAGGAGCGAAGTTTAGAGGAAGGATGAGTGCTGGGTTGAAGGTGACCCCTCAATGTATGTGACTGACTGTTTTCCTGGGAGTCAGGCTGCTGATGTGCAGAGCAGCTCTGCTTTAGGCAGTACCTTTGTGTATCTCCCCCACCCATGTGCAGAATTGCTGCTGGGAAGGTGCTCAGTGAACCTCATTGCCTGGAGTTAGGTTAGGGTGAGTGAGATGTGCCCACACCTTCACTGAAGTAAGCTGACACAAACATCTAGATTTGTGCATTTCTCTTCCCTCCAGACCCCACCTGATGATGATTCATCCCCTCCACAAGTCCCAAATGTGAGTGAAGACTCCTCACAGGCTGATGTTCAGCACAAATTTGAGCTGTCAGGTAACTTAATTCAGCTAGGAAATCTTTTACATGCAACATTATTAGCTGGATAGTTATTAGTTATCTGGTTCAGGTTTTTTGGGGAGGAGGGAGAAAAGATACGTGTAGGAACAGTGGTAATTACTGCAGGACAGTAGGCATTGGTGCAGGAGCTTTTGTGGGAAAGGCTGCTTGGGAGAGTCAATCTTTGTGCGTTTCTTTCTTTCACAGAGTCAATGAAGGAGGAGGCCCAAGCCCTGTTTAGGAGTCAAATGAAGGTAATTCCCAGTTGGTTTTAGTCATCTTGAGTTTATTAGCAACATCTCGCTGCTGCTGTTGTCTGCTGAAAGGCAAAGCTTGTGTTCAGCTTTGTGCACTGAGAAGTGAGCAGGCTGCAGCTGAAGGGGAGATTGCTTCAGACTAAAGGTGTTTGTGTATGTGCTTCTGGGTCTGTGGGGAGAAGCAGGGCAGGCTGGAGAGACTGGGATTTTGTGGAGGAGCCTGTACACTTGTCAGCAGCCTAACAAGAAAATCACTTTGCTCACAGAACCGCAGTTGCTTTGGAGGCTCTGAGTGGCTTCTGTAGCTGGCTGTGCCAGCTCATGGACTCTGTGTTTCAGGATGGGCAGGGTGAGGAGGATGATGAGGACGGTGCCAGTGAGGCTGCCAGTTTGGAGGAACCCAAAGAAGAAGACCAGGGTGAGGGGTATCTCTCTGAGATGGATAACGAGCCCCCTGTGAGCGAGAGCGACGACGGCTTCAGCGTCCACAACGCGCCCCTGCAGTCCCACGCGCTCGCCGACTCCATCCCCAGCAGCCCGGCCTCCTCGCAGTTGTGAGTGTCAGGGCACTCTGGGAGTGGAGGATTCCTGTTTGTGGTTTGCTCAGTGGGTCCTAAGGGAGAATTCGGTGATGATTTGTCTGGTTCTCCTTGCTTACAAGGGCAAATGTGCAGGCAGCGCTTCAGTACCAGCTCCTGCTTTTTCCTTCTGTCTTTGGCGTGGATTAGTGTGGGCGTGTCAAGGACAAAACAAACCACGAGTTTTCTGCTCTGAGGCAGTGTGCAGACTCCTGAAGGAATTACGTTCTTCTCTTCCCAGCTCAGTGTGCAGTGAGGACCAGGAAGCGATACAGGCTCAGAAGATCTGGAAGAAAGCCATCATGCTGGTTTGGAGAGCAGCAGCTAATCACAGGTGAGTTTGATGTCTTGGCAGAAAGAAGTGACTAATCCTAGACAAGTCTCCACTCTCCCATCTCAGAGGCTTATCTCTCTGAGGAGATGATGAATCATATTGTTACAGACAAATAAACAGGAGAGCATGAGACAAATATTTACCAGCAAGGACAGGCACTGAGTGGACTCTTTATCTCTGCAGGTATGCCAATGTCTTCCTGCAGCCTGTGACTGATGACATAGCACCAGGCTACCATAGCATCGTGCAGAGGTGAGTCTCAGCAGTCTTGTGTCATTAGAACTCTGTATATTTGCATATTTGTAGGGATTTCTGGCAGGAACAATGTAGTTTTCGCCTGCTGTGCAGACTTGGAAAAGTATTCTTTTTCTGACATGATTCAGTCAGAAGCAGGTTTCCCCAAGAAAAGAGTCATCATCAGTAACAGCACATGACTGTACACAGTCCTGACGTCGAGTGAAGTACACTCACTTACACTGAACATTTTATCAGTAAGGTGAAACTGATCCGTTTCTCCCAGTTTCTATCCAAGAATAGGATTTAACCTTTGGAATTCATAAAAGCTGTTCTTTAATCAGCATTTTTTAATGTCCCAGATGGTGGACTTTTTGAAAGAATTACCAGAATCCCCTGCTAGCTGCTGAAATCTCTCCTAAGCAGTTCAAGCTCAATGGCTGCAGCTCTAACTCCTTAGTGTCTCTGTCACTGGTGCCAGGAGAAGGCAGATGCCTCTCCTGAGGGATCTCGCAGGCTGTAGTTACCATTCCAGGTAACTGCTGGACACCTTGTGTCTTCTGACCCAAGCCTTGGTGCTGGGGAGCACAGCCCATGTCGGGGAGAACCTGTTCACTTAAATAAAATAGACACTATAACTAAACACACCACAGACCCAGGGCTGTTTGCAAAGGAGAGGGGAAAGAGTTAAGCATTTCTGTTGCAATTTTGCCCGCATTTCCTTCACAGGCCAATGGATTTATCCACCATCAAAAAGAACATTGAGAACGGGCTGATCCGAACCACAGCCGAGTTCCAGCGGGATATTATGCTGATGTTTCAGAATGCAGTGATGTACAACAGCTCTGACCATGATGTGTACCACATGGCTGTGGAGATGCAGAGAGATGTCCTGGAGCAGATCCAGGTAAAGTACTGAGCTGAGGCCTGTGCAGGACAGAGCATCTGCCTTGGTCCATAGGTCTGGCTGTAAGACCAGAGTTTCACTGCCAATGAGTTTGAATGCAGTGGGTCCTGTCCTTCCCTGCTTCTCTCTTGTGGTAGCTCAGGTGTTTGTGTTGAGCTATACTGTGGGTGAGTTAAAAAAGTAACACAGCAAAAATTTTTATAGGTTCATCCCAGACCAATTTGAAATGTAATTTCCTTCAGGGAAATGCTTAGGCCAGCAAGAACCAGGGTGTGGTTCAGGAACAGAAACAAGCAATGAGAACGGTGAATGACAGGGGACGCGACGGCTTCTTTGGGTGGCTGTGCTGGTTTATGTTGGTATAAAGTGCACATGAAACTGCCCTGTGAATTTATGCCATTTAAAATATCCTTTGAAGCAGAATGTCCCAACTGGTAGGGCTAACAGAGTTTGAATTGGGGTTTTATAGTTCCTCAGGACTTGTGGCTTCTGAGGTAAATAAGGGAACTTATTCTGAGCAGCACACAAGGAACTGAAACTGCCTCTGAGCCAATCGTTCCCAGCCTGTGGTCTGTGATAGTTAACTGACACGCACTTACTGAGCTTGTTTTGCTTGACAATCTTAACAGAGTGTGGTTTCCTTGCAGCAATTTCTGGCCACACAACTGATGATGCAAACATCAGAGTCAGGGATCAGTGCAAAGAGCCTGCGGGGGCGAGACTCCACTCGCAAGCAGGATGCTTCGGAGAAGGTGAGAATGCTGCGCCCTGTGCAAGGGTACTTGGGATCTTCTGAAGAATCCCAAGATACTGCATGAAGTTCCCACACCAAAATGTTCTTTGAGATTGCAGTGGCTCCAGCATCTTCATGTGAACAAATTTTCTTGAAATGTGTCTGTTGATTAGATTTCAGTTCTGGAACTGTACAACATTCCAAAGGCAAGTCTCATGAGTTTTTCTGTAGTCCAAATACTTCTGTTACCTGTTTTTTAAAACAGGTGATAAAAACTGTGGGGAAATGAACAGAGTATTGGATGAGATGTGAATGCTCTCAGGCACATGGTGTGACTCTTGGGGATGGGCCTGCAGGGCAGGAAATTGGACTCAATGATCCTTGTGGTTCCCCTCCAACTCCACAGATTCTATGATTCTGCAGTATGGCAGAATGGGGAAGGGAATTGCCATATCCTTCACTTTCTAGTCAGGTTTTTAGATCTAGAGAATTAGTCAACTCTGGTTTGCTGTGTAAAATACGCCAGAGAACCTTTGAGTTCCATGCTGATCTAAGCAGCGAAGGTTTGTTCATTGCTTTTCTTCTGTAAAGACGCATGCAAACTTGATGGAGTGATCTCAGGTACTCTCAGCTGGTGCACACAACACTGTGACAGCAGGGACTGCCTGCTTAGTTCTAGTGACAGCTGCACCAAGCAGAAATTGTTTGGTAGACCAGGCAAACTTGCTATGGCTGTGGAGGGAATATCCCTTTCCTGGCATTCTGACTCTTGCAGTATCCCTCTTTTTGTCTGTTTTTATGTTCCTGCTGCATAAGACTGATGCCCTGCAGGAAGGGGAGTGGGGCACATGTTCCTCTATGCTCGTGTGTGGGCTCAGTGCTTCTGTGTGGTGTGTGCATTTCCGTAGCTGATGCCTGATAAGTCCTTCTGTTTGGCCTTTTAACAGGACAGTGTCCCAATGGGCTCTCCTGCCTTCCTTCTCTCTCTCTTTGTAAGTATTGAAAGGCTCCAGCAGGTTCTGCAGTACTGCTGCCAGGTGCTCTGCTCCTTGTCTGGGTGATCCCTGCACTGTCACAGCGTCCTTAGCACTGCAGCAGGGTGTGTTTGACTTGGGGGCTGCACCACTGTGATCTGAGAAGAGATATCTCAGTCCCTTACTCTCAAAATGGGTGAGCGGGAGGGGCTTCAGTCTTTTCTTCTGGTTCCAAGTGTTTTTGTTTTGTCACCTGCTTTTGCTTTTTTTCCATGACTTCTCTCCTGCTTTCTTTCCATGTAAGTGGGAAGACAAACCAAGTGGTGCAGTCCTGTAGTTCCTACATCTCTCATGTTTATACAGCTGCCCTTTCCACACATCCAAGGCAGTACAAAAGGTCTTGGGAGAGTGAGGAGTCAGCTGTGTGTCATTTATCCGTTCCTGGTTCAGAAAGCAAATAAGACTCTGCAGAAATATCTTGCTCTGTGCCCATGGTGATCTGGAAGTGTTTGGAAAAATATTCCCTCTGGGAAGCCCCAAGTCTCTGAGTTACTGTGAGGAGAGAGAGGAGGAAGATGGAGAGCTGTGCTTATCTCTCACATGTGTCTGAAGCCAGAGGAGTACTCCAGGAGAGGCAGCAGATCAGCCAGAGAGAGAGGGCAGCGGATCAGAGGAAGCTCTCAGCTCACCTTCTGCTCGTGGAAAGGAGCTATGTGGAGGAACTAGGGAGCTAGTGCCAGGGTCACACAACTGGAGGAGCACTTCCCGTAGGGATCAGCAGCTGATAAGGTAGGTTAGTCAGCAGTTTTCCTTTTCCCACCTTAAGCTAGAATCTGCTGCTTAGGAGAAAGCCTGCACTGTCCGGGCTCCAAAAGCATCTGTCTGGGCCAGAGGTGTTGCCTCTGTCTGCCCTGGCTCCAGCAGTGCAGAGATGCTGCCAAGCCCAGCACCCTGCTGTGTCCAGATCCAGCTTTAGGTAGGTCTGCAGGCAGGCCTTGGCAGGGACAGCTTCCCTTTCTCCTGATGGGAAGGCATGAAAAGTTGTTGCCAGATGCAGAATTCCCTCCCTTCCTCCCACTGTGCCGGAGGGACGTTCCTGTGGGGTTGTGTAACTCTGTCTGTTTGCCTTGTGAGCAGGACGGAGGCACCAGAGGGCGGCGCTGCGCCATCGAGGCAGACATGAAGATGAAGAAATGATGCTGCAGCCACAGAATCCCAGCAGAATCCCAGGCATCCAGAGCTGGAGTGCAAGCAGGCAGCTCTTAACAGCTGTTGGAGGAGGAAGAAAAGCTGCAGGTCCATTTCTGGGACCTGGTTCACTACCTTCGCTTGCCCTTCTGGAAAGCAGTGTCTTGTCAGAATGTGTAACCCAAAGAAACTTCCCCAGAGGGGAAGACCAGCCCCCCTGCCTGTTTTAGGGCAGTCGTCTTGGGCTTCATCAGTGTCCTGGTGTTAGCTAGCAACTGGTGGCTCGTATGTACTGTAATGTGAAGTGTACAGATTTTTACTAGTGATGTGTAAATGTGATGTATATTAAAATCTGGGAACAAACCTGTGTGCAGCGTACTGAGCATCACAGCTCTGCAGGGAGGAACCCTGTGGTACAAGCCTGGATCCCCACCTGGAATCTCTGGAAATACACTTCTCTTCCAGTTACCCCTATAGCACCTATGCATGGCAGAGCTGTGACATTAGAGACAATCCATTAATCACAGGAATATTGCACAGTGCTTGGATGGAGAGGAAGATTCCTTGTTAGAGTGTGTGAGGATATGGCAGCACTGTGGGGACACTGGAGATCAAATCTGGACAAGTTAAATACTGCAGTTTTGTTGGAGCTTTCCTTAGGAGAAAATGCATTGGAAAGGACTTGACATTCTTTCCCCAGAGATCTGTGGAGGCTACACTAGTCAGGGTGAAAATCTGTGATCCCAGCACCTGCAGGCAGGATTGCCAGTACCTGGTTTCCCGTCTGAGTTTGTGCACTGTTTCTACTGGAAATTACAGTCCTTTTCTTCAGCAACAAGAGGGTTTAAGTTCTCAGCAAGAATTTCCAAGTCATTTTTTCTGCTAGTATGACCTGAGATGACACTTGCATGTTTTCTGCCCACACAACCTTTCATGGGGGAAAAAAACAACAAAATGACACCATCCTTGATCGTTGCAGCAGCTGGGAGTGCTCTGCACTCTGTGCAGCATGTCCAGGGTGCAGCTTTCTGGTAGACAGGTTTCAGGAAACTGAGTCACTGGGATTAAGAGGCATTGTTGCCTTATCCAGTAAGAGCTCTCAATTTTCACAGGTTCAGTGTTGAAGTTGGCCGTGCCTGCTGTGTCAAGTCCCGTGTATTGCTGAGGTGTATTTTCACCAAGAGTCACCTTACTGATGTGGAAATGCTGAAACTCCCTTGGATTGGTGATGGGTTAATTGTCCTTCGCTGCTAAACCTGGGAGCAAATTTCTGGTTTGAATTTTTATTGTTCTAAGTTCATAGCACAAAAAGTTGGAGGGGTCTTTGTTTTTCATGTATTTTATGGAATGATTTCAGTTAGGGACAAACATTTTAGCAGGACCTGTTGTGACAGGAGAAGGTAATGGTTCTAAACTAAAAGAGGGTCGATTTAGACTGGATGAAGATTATTTTTACAATGAGGGTGGTGAGGCCCTGGCACAGGTTGCCCACAGAAGCTGTGGATGCCCCATCCCTGGAAGTGTTTAAGGCCAAGTTGGACGAGGCTCTGAGCAACTTGGGATAGTGGAAGGTGTCCCTGCCCATGGCAAGGGGGCTGGACCCAGACAGCCTTTAAAGGTCCCTCCCAACCCAACCCGTTCTGTGATTCTAAGTTGGAAAGAACCTCTGTGCATTCCTTTACTTCATTCAGCTGCTCAGAGCTGGGTCAGCTTCAAATATTTACCTTACACCCAGTCAGAATTTCCTGTGGTGCAACTTGTCATCCCTGTCTCCTTTCACTGTTGGGCACTGAGAAGAGTCTGGCTTCATTTCTATGTAACACATCTGCCCTGCCATAGTCCATGCTGGAAAATTGAAGGTACAGCAGAGGAGAAGACCCTTACCCTCTGGTAACCTGCTTTTTTCATCATGGCAAGCATTGCTGTTCCTTCCTACCCTTGGTTTCTACTCTTAACCAGGTATTTTTCTCTCAGCCTTGTCTCCTGTACCATGACATTTTAATAGTCTTTAATGATGTTTAAGAGCTTTAAAACTCCAAGATATGATTTTCTCTACAGAGCCTCATTCCCTCTTTCCCAATTCATCATCTCATGCTCTGACTACTTATTAATTCTCTTCTTCCTAATACTTCGTTCTAATCTGTCTAGCACAGAGATGATGTTTTACTGTGCTGCATCTCCCAGCACCCACCCTTTTACAGACAGATAAAACTGTCACCCCTTTCTGGTTTTCTTCTTACACTTAAATGACAAGTTACACAGCATAGGCTCCATCATGTTATATTTAAGCTTCTTTAGGGCTCACAAATGAATCCCAATGGGTTCTAAGGTTTATTCGCTCCCTCAAATTGTTCTAAAACCTCCCCTGTTGACATTTTAATTAGAAATCCTCTCAGACCTATCCCAAGAGAAGGTCTCATGTGAGCTCCTCTGTGGCAACTGCTGATAATGATGATTAATTTGGTTTTTCCAACTGGCCCTATTTTCCACTGAGATGTTTGGCACTGATCGTGTGTCATTCCCACTGATCATCTGGCAGCTCGCTGCTTCTGATGTTTTTGATGAGGTTTTTTGTTTTTATTTGCTTTTATGTCTTTAGCAAATTGTTCTCCTTTTTTTTCTGCCTACTTTATGTGGATTCTACGTTTCATTTATTAGAGTTCAGGCTTTTATCATTTTTCTTGTTTTGACATGTAAGTTCTTTTTAAAGGCTGTCTTTTTGATTTCTAACAGCTTTTTCGCAGAACAGCAAGGGTTGTGCAGTGTCTGATCTCTGCAAAGTGAACTAAAACTTTCCAATTTGAGAGAGGTTCCTTGCTAGTGACTTATGTAGCCACCATAATTAAGAACTGTCAGGCAATCCTTAATTAAAAGTTCAAGTCTGTGTCATTTTGTCCGGAATTGGTGTGGAGCTGAGCAGTCTGTGATTATTTCACTCATCAAGTCTTGCACTAACGCTGCTGTTCTGCTCTCTGGCATCTTGAGTCTTCCAAGATTTGGTAAAACTGAACATAAGGCTGAAGATCTCTTTAATCTTGCGCCCAAGTTCCCAGGACTTGCTGATCTTCCACGTTTATCCCTCTGAACTGGAGTACAGAAAGATGATCACAAGTGATCCGATTACCCTGGGCTGAGGCTTTTCTCTGCCTCTGCGTGTGCCAGCTCTGCTGAGGCTGCAGCAGAGAGCTCCAGGCACGGGCTTTCTGTTCAGATGGAATCTCAGTTTGCCCAACCCCCTTCACCTGGAAGCTGAGAGCAGGTAATGTTATCTCTTACCTCATCAAATTTCATCTGCTGCCACTGAAGTGAACTTTGAAAGAGGTTTTGGAAGGACAGGCTTTCAGATCCCAACTCTGCCTGCAAGTTCACAAAATAAGCAAACCCATTTTCTCATCCCAGACCCAGTGGATTCTGTATTTCTCCCAGTTATGCACCATAAGCTGTATTTGGAGCTGCACTAGCAGTCCTGAGAATGGAAAAGCCAGTCGGTGAGAAATGTGCTTGTTCAAAACTCTGAAAAAATGAGGTTGTACATAATTAACTGAAGACTCTAAATTTAGACAGTGTTAATTAATGCATAGAATTCTCCATAGGTGCAGCATCCAGGCAGCTCCATTCAGTGGTAAGATGCAGATTTTGTGACATCCTTTACCGTTGTACTGTGAGTCTGCAAGCAATTCCCCAGGCTTAGAGAAATCAGAGTGCACTCATGCAGTACAAGGCACTTAGGCATGGACTAATGAACAGAAATGAAATGAGTGGCTTCTTCCTTCTTAAGAGATGCTAACTTTTATTTTCTGAGATGTGTAGAACTGTCCCTGTCAGTGTGTGACTGTGGTTACAATTCTTCTGGCTCAGGTACATACCTGTCACCTTCAAAGCTGTGTCTGTAAGGTTTGTCATAAGTTATCTCCAGTATAAAAAGTTCTCAGGGGGCAGCAAATGGAATTTCAGTGAGCTGTCCTTGGAGTCACAAGTTGTTCCCAACACTCAGCACCTGAGGATCCCCAGCTTGGTTTGAGCTTGCTGGATGCCTTCAGCACTTTAAATATGGAGCATCACCACGTGCTCCTGGCCAGCTCAGCATGCCCTGAGCAGAGTGACCCACCAACCAGGGCAGGGAGAGAGGACAGCA
Source organism: Pachycephala philippinensis (assembly GCA_013397055.1). NCBI lineage: Eukaryota > Metazoa > Chordata > Aves > Passeriformes > Pachycephala > Pachycephala philippinensis. The sequence continues at coordinate 42,352 of VWZT01003049.1, forward strand.
ATAGCACCAGAAAACCTGAAATTCAGTTTATCTGAAGCAGCAGTTCCTGTTGCAGAGCTGCAGCCCTGCCATATGCTGTGTGGTGAGCTCAGGTGTAGGGTCCTCATCTCAGAGTCCTTCCCAGGCTGTGGCCCTCCAAGTGCATCAAGAAACAAGCTGGGCTTGGCAGTTCTGGGTCAGGGTACAAAGAAATTGCTGTCTTTTCTTTGTTTGCAGATGGGCCAAGCCATGAAGTCCGAGTTGGAATCTCCCATCAAGTCAGAGAGCAGTGATTTCCAGTCTCTTCCTGACTGGGATTCAAGCTCGGATCTGGATGTGAGGAGCTGGAGAACTACTGAAGAGGTGGCCACGGGGAAGCTCGAGGGGAGCAGCGAAGAGGCAGACCATGAGATGGAGCTGAGTGAGCCTCTCTGGAGTGATGATAGTGAAGATTACCAAGAGGCAGAGAAGCCATGTGAAAGTGACAATCTTTTCCAGTTCCTTTTGGAGGTAGGGCTGTTGGGATGACAGGAAGGGGGGCAGCATAGTTCAGTTCTTCCTGAAACATTGGGCTTTTCAGGGCCTGCACCATCCCCTACCCACAGAAACAGTCTGGGGACACAGCAGATGCTTTGGGTTCACTTTCTCCCCAGCTCAAGTCCAGCCTTTCCTCCCATTTGGAGCTTCCAGGCAGCTACTTTGCCAAAACACAGCTCACCCTAAAGCACATGAATGTCAGTGAACTGACACTGTAATAATAACACAGGGCTAAATCAGATTTTGCAAGGATTCCTAAAAATGGAAAGGCGTTCGTGAGTGATTGCAAAAATAGCATCTCTGCTGTTTATTTCTTCTCCCTTTTGCCTTCACAATTTGAAGCAATAAATCACTGTCTTGCAGGTAACCCAGATGTTGGAATCTTTCTGCATTAGCAGCACAGAGTCATCGCAGACTCCGTGGGATTATTGTGGCTCAGGGAAGCAGAGTGATGGGGAAGAAGTGAGGTGCCAGGAAAAGACCACGGGAACAGCAGTCTCAGGAGCAGAGGAAAGTCAACTACACATCCTAGCAAAAGATGAGAAAGAACACTTCCTGGGAAGAGAGGTAGGAGAGTGGTGGTCCTAAAAGAGCCTCTGTTCCTGGGTGAGAGATAAGACCATGAAAGAAACCAGCTCTAGAAGAGATGGGGGAGCGCCAAATTCTGAAACAGGAGACAAAGACACAGGAGTAAACAGCAGGGAGGTGAACACAGAAGGAATGCATGAGGGAAGGGTGTTTTTTATGTATAGCTGTGTATCTTTATAAACAGGAAGCTTGTTACAGATGAAACCCTCAGATGTGAGTTGGAGGAATTGCTCCTTGGCAGTGTAAAGGTGACTCATGAGAGCTGGCAGGCTGCTCTCAGGTTTAAGGCAAGGTTGGAATACTTGCCTGGTTCTAATTGCTGTGTTTTGCAGCACAGCTTGGCTGGTTTCAGGCCCACGTGGCTGTGCCAGCAATAACCATCTGCCCCTGGGGACTGTCATGTCTTGGAAGCAGGCACTGTCTAGCCTGGGTTTGCATCAGTCCTGTGTTTGAGGGGCTGTGGGCTCCCACCAGCCTGCCGGATATTCCTGGGAAAGTCACAGAGCAGTGGAGGAACAGCGCCATTTTTCCACACTTGTTCTGCAAACTCGGGACACTGGAGACAAATAACCTCCAGGGTTTCACCTGTTCAGCCAGCACAGTGTTATTCTCAGCAGTCACTCTGCTCTTAACTGCTGTTATTCCCAGCAAATCCCTCGCAGTTCTCCCAGTGGTCACAGCCAAACACAGCACAGTGTCCAGTTTCTTTCTGAGAAGTCTGCTCATGCTTCAGATCTGTTGGGGATTCTGAGGTGCCCCTGCATGTAACCCCACTGTGCATTTTACTGGCAAACCACTACAACAGCAGCACCACTCTCCTTCCTTCCTGGCTGAGTCTGTTCCCTGTCATTTTCATGTGGGAGTTTGTGAGGAAACAACCTTGTTGAACTGGAGGGGTTCTTGTTATCTGTATCTGGAGTTTTAACAAGCCCGAGGCAGTGTTAGCTCAGCTCCTGATTGCCCTCTCTACATCCGTGACTCTTCCCGGAGAGCAGACAGACACAACACTGGGCACCACTCAGCTCCACAGGGTTTGTGTCAGCCAGGGGTGGATGTGATCCAAGGGATCAGACACGGCTGTTGCTGGGAGGGTTTGAGTGAGGTCAAACATCATCCTCTGAATAACAGAAAGCAAGCAAGCTTCCAGCTGAGCCTGGGTGCAGGAAAGGGATATGCAGCAGGCTGGCTTCTAGATAAAGGATTCCGGTGATGGGGTGCCATTTTAGATGTCACAACATTTTAGATGGATCTTCTGTGCTCTTCAGGGCAAGACTCAAGAGACACCTAGAGAACCACCTTTGGCTGAGCTGGATCCACCAGAGATGAGTGCTCAGGCCCTGGATCAAGATGACAATAACAGAACCTCTGCAGCCCCAGAGCTGGACTCCTCAGGCTCTCCCAACATGCACCTGTAAGTAGCTGGTTCTGCTCTCCTGCAAATGCAGCAGAACAGAGCCATTTCCCTTGTCACACGTGAGAACAAGTGCATGGCACAGGCCACATCCAGGAAGGGGAGACAGGCAAGCAGAGCAGGAGGGAAGGAGGTAACTTGTGCTGTCTCTGGATCTGGCAGTATATTAGGGCATTGATCCTAATCTAAGTGAGAAGAGTAGAAATTAAATAAGAGATTAAATGGAAAATACTTGTTTTCTCGAGTCAAATAGGCCTGGTGTGAGCTGGATATCAGGCTCTGTCAGGCAGTGCACAGCCCAGCATTACCAACCCGTTTGAGCAGCTGCAGGTGTGTCAGTCACATGCAGGCTCTGCCACATGTGTGATCACTTGGACTGCCTTTCAAAGGAAAAACGTGAGGTTTTGGGAAGAGAAACTTCATAAAAACCACCTCAGTGAAGTTCTGAGCTGTAGAGTAGCATGAGGGTCTCTATCCACTTTGGTCCTGCTCTTTAGCTCAGCTTTGTTTTCACCCCTTGTCCTGCATCTTCCTGCACTCTGGATGTTGTGCATTCTGCTGCAGAACACTCCCACCATCACACTCAGAGGCTTTTTGTAGCTTCATCCACCTGGATGTGGTGGGTGCCAGCAGAATTGTCACCTCCTACTTTGTCTCGAGTGTGATGATCTGGCAGTTCCTTCACTCCACAGGCTGCAGCCGAGCTGGAATAACCCCCTCCAGCACCTGATCCTCAAAAAAAGGCTCCTGTCCATCTGGAAGATGATAGCCGGTCACAGGTACGTGGGAGCAGAGGGCTGGATCAACGTGTCCTGGACTCGCTGCCCTGAGTCCCAGCTCCTGTGTCACCAGGCCTTGTCCACCCCCTCCCAGAGGCTGGCCTGTCTCTCCAGGGCTTTGCTTTGGGACCAGCTGCCTGCTGCAGAGCTGGAAAGAACACTGCATATTGATTTCCTCTGCTTACTGTGGCAGAGCCCAAATGCTGCTTCCTACACAGCTGGCACAACGCAGGCTGTGGGGAGAGGCCAGCCCTGCTCCATGTTCCTGTGCTGTCTTTGGTGCAGGGGCAGGCAGAGAACATTCTTTGTCCTTGCCCCTGTAGGTTCAGCAGCCCGTTCCTGAAGCCAGTGTCAGAGAAACAAGCCCCTGGATACAGGGATGTGGTAAAGAGGTGAGTTTGTGGAGGAAGTGCTCGCTGGCTGATTTCTCTCTGGTTGTTTTCCGTCTTCTCTGCTTTGCAAAGGGCCAGTGGGATGGTTTCCTTCCTCCTTTTCCAGAGTTTGGCTGTCACCAGCATCTCCCACTGATTTCTTTCAGTAAAACTCCCTTCGGGGTAATTAGAACTTGGAAGCTTGCACACTGCCTCTGGAGCTGGTGGGAATTGTGCCTGCCCTTTGCAGGCATTGCATGGCTGGCTTACCCCAGGCACAGTCCCTGGGCAGAGGATCCAGGCACTGCAGCTCAGCATTCCCTTCTCCCCATGACTGGAATGTGCCTGGGGAGATGCCCCCTCCTCACCCGCTGCGAGCGCCCCAGATGTTTCACTCTCAGCACAGAAGTGGGTCATAAGAATATTTCCCAGAGAGATTAATGGCATTTTTCAGAGCTGAATCATGTTCTATTCTGGTCACAGTTGTCCTCTCTGCAGCCATTCATTTTCCCATTCTGTCAAAATAAGGGAAGTAATATTTATTCCCTATCATGTTCCCCTTACCAGCACTGCTATTTTTGCTGGTGGCACCATTCGATCTTAAGGGGATTTAATAGATACCTATTTTAGTAACTTTTCTTTCTCCGCTAAGACCTGGACTGACTTCCTGAAGACTAATTACTGCTTGCCTTCTCTGGAGCTCAGCATCCCATTTTTTCCAGAGGTGACTGCTAATGACCTGCCAAGTTGATTGGATAGCAAGTGTCTCATTGCCTGAACTTACTTTTGTCTGGCTTGGAAGAAAAGCCTTTTTCACTCCCCCCTCTGTGTGTCTTGAGCAATAAAATTGATTGAAAATAGTTGTGCTTTCAGGGCCACCCTGAAATGAGAACAAGCACATTCATGCAGATCCCAAAGGATGCCTGGCCCTGAGTTGCAATTTAATTCTTCTTCTGTCTTTTGCAGACCCATGGATTTAACCAGCATAAAAAGGAGGCTGTCAAAGGGACACATTCAGTCTGTGATGCAGTTCCAGTGTGACCTCATGCTCATGTTCCAGAACGCAGTGATGTACAACAGCTCCAACCACCACGTGTTCCACGTCGCTGTGGAAATGAGGCGAGAGGTCTTGGAGCAGCTGCAGGTCTTGGCTGAAGCCTTCCTGTTCTCCAGGGACAGGCTGGAGTGAGGCAGAAGGTAACCAGCCCTGTCTGAGGCCTCTCTCAGCTGGAGCTGTGTTGTCTCTGTGGTTCAGGGCATCTCCTGGGCGCAGGAGATGTGCTGCCGTGGCCTTGGGCAGACGCTGTTACCCGCAGTGCTGGCTGCTGGGTTGATGGGTTGGTTCAAAGCAGTTTTTGGGAGGGTACCATGTTGGAAGCCTCCGTTCGTTTTGGGAAAAGCAGCGATGTAGCCCTGCAGGCAGAAGAGTTCCCTGGGATGACGAGCAAGGGAGCAAATCCCGTGTGTGGCCAGATGGATGAGGCGGGGGCAGCCCGCGGGGGGGGCGGGCCGCACCCCCGGCCNCGGGACCGGGACAGGCGGGACGGAGCGCGTGCCCGGGGAGGGGTGGTAAAGCGCCACTTGCCATTGGGCAGCTCGGCTGTCTGTCAATGCCAAAGCGGCTGCTGATTGGCTGTCGGAGAGCTCGCGGCTGTGTGTCCTGCCCCCGGCGCGGCGCGTGCCCCGGAAGCGGAAGCGGCCTGGTGCGGCCATGGCGCGGGAGAAGCCGGAGGCGGCGGCCGATGCGGAGGCGACGCCGGAGCTCTCGTACCGGGAGCAGCTCGACTTCCTGAACCCCATCGCGCAGCCGCTCGCGTCCCGCAAGCTCACGCGAAAGCTCCTCAAGTGCAT
>VWZT01003049.1:60479-74564 GCA_013397055.1 Pachycephala philippinensis
ATCCCGCCCCACCGCCGCCCCCGCCCCCGGGGCTCTCCGGAAACCGCGGGGACATCCCAGCACATCCCCTGCAGGTGCCGGTGAACGCAGATCCCCGCCCGTAGCTCCTCTGGGATCCTTCCGGGATTGCCTCTCTGCACCCCCACTAAGCTGGGACCCCCTCCCCCAGCTCTTTCAGCCCCCTCTCACCACCGCTTCCCATCCTCCCTCCCAGCACAGCTCCCCTTCTCGCCCCACCAAGACAGAGCCAGAGCCACGGGTGGTGTCAGTCCTTTAATGCCCCACTCACAGCTCCCTCCCCACAGACCCTCATGTTCACACCTGCCCCAGGCAGCACAGCAAGTCCCAGCAAGGCGGGGGGAGCGCTGGAAAAACTGGGGAGCAACCTCCAGGCTCCCACACCACAGCTCTGGGGAGCCAGCGGGCATCGCCCCCCTCAGTCCAACCCGCGGGAGGCCAAGGGCCGGGCGGGGGTTACAGCCAGACAGACAGGTAAGAAAATACTTCTGGTATTTCTCAGAAACAGCATTTAGAAACCACAGTTTTTTACAGCTCCCCATAAAAAAAGATGGGTTTGGGCACAGGTGCTCCACTAGTAGAAACGCTTGTTCCGCTCCTGGCGTTTCTGGAAGACCACGGCTCCCACCACGGCGCAGACGATGATGCCCAGCAGCGCACACAGCAGGAGCAGGAACACCTTCCAGCCCGTCAGCGGCCCGCTCCGGAAATTCCCCGTCGGGTCATCCACGTTGTCTGCAAGGGAAACAACAGCTACAGAGACCAACGCAGCCTCAGCTCTTGTGGAGTTTTATTGGTGTTATGCCTTCAGTGCCTTCCAGAGTCCAGCCCCGTTATCCCAATTCCCCACAGAAGGTTTCCAAAGCCCACAGGCTCACCTTTGGGGGATTTAAGGAGGCTGACGCTTGGCTCGATCTTGGTCCAGTCAACGGTCTCATCTTCTACAGGGTGCTCCACCATGAGCTGGAACAGCTTCATCGAGATAATGTCATGATTGTCTGGGGAACAACCATGAACACCAAATGCCATCAGAAGCTCTGAGATGTCCACACACTCAGAGTACCCCTCAGACCCTCCTCTTCCAGGTCCAGTCTCCTTCCCTCTCAAGCCACCCTCATCCCCAGGTATCAAACTGCAATCCAAAGATGTTCCTTAGCTCTCAGGTGCCTCCTCTGCCCTGCCATGGGTCCCCCAAAAGGGTTTCAATTTGAAACAATTCAGGGAAAGGAAGCCATGGAAACTATCCAGTGCATCCAGTGTTACAGTAACAGAATCACAGAATTTTTAGGGTTGGAAGGGACTTCTGAAGATCCAATTCCCCTGCCAAGACAGGGTCACCTAACCCAGGCTCCAACCACCACGCGTCCCCCTGAGCAAAGCCCCCTCTCACCAGACAGATCTCCAGTGCCAGCAGAAGCACCAAAGAAGTACCCGGTTGGCAGCTGCACCCCCGCGATGTCGATGCAGTTCTTCCATTCGTTCTTGTCTTCCACATCAGTCATCACCTGCAAAACCAGGAGAGGGTCACACCAGGAATGTTCAGAACCACGGGACAGGCCAGGTTGGAAGGGACCACAATGGGTCACCTGGTCAAGCAGGGTCATCCTAGATCACATGGACTGTGTCCAGATGATTCATGAGTATCTCCAGTGAGGGAGACTCCACACCCTCTCCAGGGAATCACTTTTGGCACGCCCCTATCCTGCCTGCCTGCACCTCTTTTGGAGCTGGAGGTGCCAGAGAGCCTGGAAAACCCTCTCCAGCTCCTGGTACAGCCAGCCCTGCCCCACCTGAAGCACAGGACCCCGCAGGTGTCCCGGCAGGTCTCACCGTGAGCCGGCCCCGGGAGTAGCGCACGGCCAGGAAGGTGTCGTGGTTCTGGTTGCGCAGGTCAGCCGAGCACCCGGCCAGCTCCGTCCAGCGCCCGTCCTTGCTGTGGTCGTAGGTCAGGGAGCCGTTGTTGACCATGGCCGAGATGTAGGGGAACACGCGCTGCGGGGCACAGACAGCAGCTGTGGGAGCTCCCCGAGGCACAGCCGGAGCCTCCGTGCCCGCAGAGGGAGCGGGGTGGGAGCACGGCACGGCAGCAGGGCCACGCTCGGGCACGGAGCACAGGACCACGACATCACGGCTGCTGCTGCACCTAAAGCTGCTTCTGAACTGAGCCAGAGCTGCCTAAAGCAGAGCCACCCTTTCCGACCTCCCATTTCCAGACCCCCATCCTGTGATTCTGTGAATAAACCCACCCCGTACTGCACGCCCAGAGCAGAGACAGCCCCAAGCTTGCAGAGTGGCTGGATAAAAATCCCAGAATAGTTTAGGTTGGAAAAGACCTCGGAGATCATTCAGTCCAACCTGTGACCAATCCCCACCTTGTCAACTAGCCCTGACTGCCATGTCCAGTCATTCCTTGAGCACAAGACCCAGAGTGGGCAGAAATCTCACATAAGCAGCAAAATCACACACAGGGTTTTGTGATCAGAAGGTTACCTACACCAGGAGAGGACAACTGGAGGCAGGAATTCACCTCCTGTGAGCATCAAGGCAACAGGGAGATGGGTCATTTCCAGGTGCTTTATGACTGAAGTTTCATGGTTTTGGGGGTACAGACCCCAAAGCCCCGTTTTGTTTTCTGACTGTGCCATAATGAGATCCACAAACACAGAGCAGGACAGAAGAAAAGGATCCCCAGCCCTCATGGGCTTGATCTGTACTGTGGCCATAGGGAATTCTGGAGCAAAAAGGCAGCCCAGGAGTTTCTTTTAGACACACACAGGTTGCAAGGAGAAAATAAGGGCAGAAACATCATGGAATGAGCATCCAAAGCACAGAGGTCAGGGAATGACACTCAGGATGAATATCAGCAGGTGGTGCTGGGTTTACACCAGCTCTGTGCCTGCTCTCCTGTGCAGAGGAAATGCCTTGGAAACATCTGTGTATTCAAAAGCAGCACAAGAAGGAGCAAGGAGCTTCTTATCTCCATTAATGCACACGAACTCTTTCCTTTACTAACTCCCAGGAAAGGAAGAGCAGACCATGCTCAAGTAAGGACAGACTTTTCCTCGGATCGGGGGAGAAGCACTTGGAGCAGGAAGGAAACAGCCTGCTGGGCACTGCACAAGCTGCCTGGACCACTCACCTCCGTTGCCTCATCATTGGGATAGGTATCAAGGAAAATAGCCAGTCCATGAAAGTTGTCCTTGCTGCCAAAGACAGGACCTGGAACAGGGCAGAAGAGTGGAGAGAGGAGGAGACAGAAGGAGGTCAGAAGTTGTGCTCAGAGAGTTCTGAGCTGTACAAGCTGTTCACTGCCAAGCAGGTGGCTGAGGGCACCTGCTGTCCGGGCAGAACACATGGGACACGTCACCCCAATCTAGCGAAACCAGACAGGGGGAGCTCAGAGGCGCTGCCTGGCCAGCTGCCTTCCGGGACAGGGCCCGTGTGCTGCGGCCCAGCCGGTCCCCGGCACTGACCTGGCGTCAGGCGCTCCTGAGTGTACCACAGCGCCAGCCCATCCCCGTGCAGGTTCTTCTTGCCGGCGCCGTGGATCTTGAAGTGGACGTGGAGCTCCCAGTCCTTGAGGAAGCAGGGCTGTGGGAGAAACCCCAGCGGCGTCAGGGCAAGAGGCGGCAGGGCCGTCCCGAGCCCCCGCCCGCCTCTCCCCGGGCTCTCACCACGCGGTTCCAGATGGAGCCCTCCCGGCTGCGCTCGTCGGGCGTCAGGCGCACGTACTGGCTGGTGACCATGGTGCTGCCCTGGAAGTCCCACAGCGGCATCGCGGCGGAGCCCGCGCCTGCAAAGGGGCGAAGAGAGCGCGGATCAGCCCGGGCCGCTCGCGGGGGGCCCTGCGCGTCCCCCCGGCCCCGCGCTCACCCTGGTACGGCTTCATCAGCGAGTGCTCCCGCTTCAGGTGCTCGCTGTTGCCATCCGTGAGCTCGGCGGGCACCGGGCGCGGCCCGGCCAGGGCCAACAGCAGCGCGGCCGCCGCCACCAGCCCGCCCGCACCCGCCGCCATGCTCCGCTTCCGCCTTCCGGTGCTCCGCCCCCAGCCCCGCCTCTCAACCACAACAGCCAATCAGAAATCCGCACTCACCGTAGTCCCGCCCCTACACGTGAGCGGCATCACTGTCCGCCTATTGCAGGGGAGGGAGGCGGGGCCAGCGCGGCGCGCTGCTCCCGTTGCGGGCCGGGAGGCGGGAGCAGGGAGCCGAACGGCCTCCGGGGGTGTGATACGCGTGCGCGGCGGCGCGGGGCATGCCGGGAGCTGTAGTCTGCGCCCCCTCGCCGAGGCCTCTCACGTGCGCGGCTCGTGCCGCCCGCGGGACACGTGACCCGCTCCGACGGGTCCCGGGAACGGGAACGGGAACGGAAACAGCGCCGGGATGGGCCCGGGAACGGCCTCGGGAAGAACGGCCTCGGGTCCTGGGGACGGGAACGAGAACAGCCCCGGGATGGGCCCGGGAACGGCCTCGGGAAGAACGGCCTCGGGTCCTGGGGACGGGAACGAGAACAGCCCCGGGATGGGCCCGGGAACGGCCTCGGGAAGAACGGCCTCGGGTCCTGGGGACGGGAACGAGAACAGCCCCGGGATGGGCCCGGGAACGGCCTCGGGAAGAACGGCCTCGGGTCCTGGGGACGGGAACGAGAACAGCCCCGGGATGGGCCCGGGAACGGCCTCGGGAAGAACGGCCTCGGGTCCTGGGGACGGGAACGAGAACAGCGCCGGGATGGGCCCGGGAACGGCCTGGGGAAGAACGGCCTCGGGAACGGCCCCGCGAGCGGGTGAGCACCGCCGTGGGAAGGACAGGCCGAGGCATGGAGGCCACAGCAGCTTCACTGAGGGCCGCAGGGCAGCCCCTGTCCCGCTCCCGCAGGTCTCCCTTCCATCTCTCCGCCACGGCAGCCGTGGTGGCCGGGGAGCGGAATCTCCCAGCCCTCCGGATGGGTACCTCCAGCCAGGCCACAGCCCCGGCTGGGACACAACGCGTGTGCCGGGGGTGCAGGGTCCCCTCGGCGGCACAGGGCAGCCCCCGCTGGCAGCGGGCAAGGAGACGCCTCCGTGGGTGACTGGTCTTGTCCTTGTCCTTGTCCCGAGTCCTGTGCACACGTGGGGACTCCTCTGGCCAGCGAGAGGTGCTGAGCAGAGGCTTTCCCGAGCCTCTGTGCTGTAGCATGGCTGGGGCAGCAGCGGTCCCATCCTGCGGGAGCACGGGGGGACACACAGCACTCGGGGACACACAGCACTCGGGTGCCTGGGGGTGCAGCCAGCGCTGTGTCGGGGTGCCCAGCGTGCCCCGGGGCAGTGTGTGGGTCACAGCAGCCCCCGTGGGGTGTAACAGCAGCGTGGATGGACAAGTCCTGGGCAGGTTCTCGTGCTGGAGGTGTGCGAGCCCTCAACATGGTGGGACTGTAAGTGGGAAAATACTGGCAGAACATCCAAAGTGTTTAACAGGAGAGTGAGGCAAGATGAGCTTGAGATGACAGAACATAGGAGAGGGAGGCAGGATGCGCTTGAGGTAACAGGACACTGTTCTTAGGTCTTCTCCTTAGAGGATCACGTTGTTAGGAATGACTGGGTGGTACAGGCTATGGATATATAATTATGGCCTAATTGTTAAGCCATTATATCAGCTATTAAAAGACACTCAAGGACATTTATTAGTTTGGACACCAGAAACTAACAAAGCCTATTGCATCCCGAAGAAAGAATTAATGCGTGCTCTGGCTTTGGGAATCCCTGATGTCACCAAGCCCATTTTGCTGTTCTCACATGAGTGACAAGGATTGGCCCAGGAGTGTTAGCCCAACAGTTAGGACCATACAAGAGACCCGTGGCTTATTTTTCTAAGCAACTTGATCCTGTTAGCCAAGGTTGGCCAGGATGCCTTCGGGTAGTGGTGGTGATTATCCTTAACATAGAAGAGGCTCGGAAGTTCACCCTAGGGCAAAAGATGACAGCACTTGTTTCCCACACTGTGTCAGCTGTATTAGATCAAAAAGGGAGTCATTGGTTATCCCCATCACAGTTCCTGAAATACCAAGCCATCCTCGCTGAATCAGAGGACGTGGATATCAAGGTAACCAATATCCTCAATCCAGCTACCTTCCTGCAAGGAAAGAGCGCCGAAGGTCCTGTAAGTCATGACTGTATTGAAACGGTAGAATCAGTTCATTCGAGCCGCCCTGATGATGCTTTACGTTTTAGCTTTTATATTTTTAAAATTGGGTGTTCTTAGTGTGTAACTCTGAAGTGTCCTGTAGCCTGGGAGCTGCTGCTCTCTCATGCTGAGACAGACAGAACAAAGCCTCTCCAGGCTGCTCTCCAAGGACACCCAGCCCGGCCTAGGCCCAAAATGTGTAACCCAGCATCTTGAGAAGGGGGGCAAGCTGAGGGGAAATTCCATCATTAGCTAAAGTTTAATTGGTGAAATTGGGTTGAGATGCAAATGGCCCAAAGCTATAAAAGTGTGAAGAACTCGTGACTCGGGGTCCATCTTGGGTGTAGCCTTTGGCCGGCCCAGGGTGTGCCTCTGAAGGCCTTTCAAATAAATATCCACCTTTATTCCCTTCCTCCTGTCCAGTCTCTGTTTCTAGGTTGGCCTCTTTAGGCATCACTGATCTGCGGAAAGACCCAATCAAAAACAGAGAACATTGGTTCACAGACGAAAGCAGTTACATCAAACAAGGTTAATGACTTGAGTGATATGCTGTCACAACCCTAGACACAGTCACAGAATCAAATCAGCTACCTATGGGAACCTCAGCACAAAAGGCTGAATTAATTGCATTAATCAGAGCATTGATTTTGGCAGAGGGCAAAATCATCAACACATGGACAGACTCAAGATACGCTTTTGGAATAGTCCATGCTCACGGGGCAATATGGAGAGAACGAGGACTGTTGACATCACAGAAGAAGGAGCTTAAACATGCCCCTGAGATACTGGAGCTGTTACGAGCAGTCCAACTCCCAACCTTAGCTGCTATCATGCACTGTAAAGGGCACTCCAAAGGCAGCACTCTCCCTGCACAAGGAAATGCCATGGCTGATAGAGAAGCAAAATTGGCAGCTGCCAGGTCCACACTTAAGGTAATGGCACTAATTCCTACCCACACAGATAGGCAAAGAGCCCCTTTATACAGCACAGCTGATTGGCAAGGGATACAAAATAAGAAAGGAAAATTAGAGTCTGATGGGTGGGCAACCATAAAGGGCAGAATAGTGATTCCTCGAAAATTAGTATGAGATGTGGTTCTGGCAGAGCACAGCAAAACACATCTGGGGGGGATCTGAGGCTCTCTGTTTACATCTGAGGTGACAGATAGCTGCTCCTAAGCTGAAGCATGTAGTCAGAGAAGTTACCTCCCAATGTCAAACATGCTTGAGGAATAATCCAAATACCACTACCCCTATACGGCTAGGCGCCATTCCCAGAGGCACTTACCCAGGAGATACATGGCAAACAGATTTTTCTGAGCTCCCTAGCAAGGGTGGATATCGATATCTCCTATCTTACAGATATATTTTCAGGATGGCCAGAAGCCTATTTTTGCAGGATTAATAAAGCCGGAGAGGTGGTGAAAGCCTTGCTACAAGGAATTATTCCTAGATTTGGTATTCCTAGGGAAATCTCCTCTGATAGGGGACCTCATTTTATTGCCTAGACAGTTCAAGGTGTTAGCAAAATTTTGGGCATTCACTGGCAGTTACACACCCCATATCAGCCACAAGCAAGTGGGCAAGTAGAAAAGATGAACCATTTAATCAAGCAGCAGTTGGGAAAAAATTGCCAAGAAACTAATTTGTGTTGGTATCAAGCCCTCCTGATAGCACTGTTGAGGCAAAGGATAAAACCTCAATTAAAAGGGGGATTGAGCCCTTTGAGATTCTATATGGGAGACCATGTGGGGCAAACGTGATTCATAACAAGAACTTGGCTCTAGTAGGGCACGGGTATCTTTTAGAATAGATGAAATTGCTGAACCAAAAATTGCAGCAAAATGCTCAAGCCACAACAGCCTACCCAAGCATTGCATACCACTGGGCCTGGTGATTGGGTATATGTCAAGTCTTTTACAGGTGAACCTCTACAGGAGAAGTGGGATGGACCATTCCAAGTCCTCCTGACAACCTTCACTGTAATTCATGTGAGAGAAAAAACCTACCTGGATTCATTATACCCGAGTGAAGAAATCTCCTGTTGCACCATGGACAATAACAACCATTGATAACGACAGACTGAAGCTGAAACTCAGTCATAAATCATGAACACCTTGTTATGCTTTGTTGCTTTTTGGCAAATTGTAGTAACCTTTGATGTAAACAAGTATGTAGCCTTGCTTGAGGCAATAGCTAATCACACTGGAATAAGGGATTGTTGGCTCTGTGGAGAGGTATAACAATTACACTTAACCATTGTTAGGGGTACTCTCTAGAAACTGGACTGAATTAATCCCATATACCTTGTACGACACTAGTACACAATGCAAACAAATAGGTTCACCTTTAGGAAAACCCTTATTCCAGTTATCACTCGTTAATCAACCTGTAATTTATGTGGAGTCAAACTTAACAGGACCAAATTTTGGCCAGTTTAGTAATACTACCAATTGGACTAGAATTACTGCTATTCCACGAGACATGTCAAATCCAAATTCACCACCCAGCTCACCAGATTTTAAAGTTCAATTTGCTCAATGGCATGAGTGTTTGTTTGCAAGGTGTACTTACAATTCCAACATGAGCATCACAGCTGGCTGTGACTTACTAGATGGCTTTTGGTGGTTTTGAGGAAATGGAACAGCCCTTTAGCAACTACCTGGAAATTGGACAGGTCAGTGTACTGTGGGGTATCTCATTCCACCTATGCAAGTTATAAATCATACTGGTTTAATTACAGGAATCATTAGAGAAATCTGGAGAAACTGATTTAGTTGAAGTATACCTTCTAATCCTCTGACTAGATATAATACAGGCTTCCACAGCTTTGTTCCCAACTTTAGGAACTGTACACTTAGAAAAAGCAATAGTGAACATCTCAGCAGAGACAGAAATAATTGCAAACTCAACAGCAGATGCTACTGGATGATTGCAAACAGAAATTAACTCCTTAAGAGAAGTAGTATTTCAAAATTGTATGGTATTAGACATGATCACAGTGCAAATGGGAGCAGTCTGTACATTGATAAATACCAGTTTTTGTACTTACATAGATCAATCAGGGCAAATAGCAACAGATATACAATCTGGCAACATGCAAAGGTACTCCATGAAGTAACAAAGATACCTTGGTCAACTCACTTATGGGAGACACGTCTTGGCCCCCTAATCTAAATTGGTTGAAACAATTATTCATGGGGATGTTGTTGTTAGGAATAATTATTTTGTGTACAGTGCTTTTTGTGGTGCTGTCAGCAAACCACGATGTCATACTACAATTAGAAGAGATATAAATTGAGACATAGAGTAGAAAGAGGAAAATGTTTTACTGACTGTAAAAGAATTTACTAATGTACATAAGACACGGGGGACTTGTATATGGGAAAATACTGGCAGAACATTCGAAATGTTTAACAGGAGAGTGAGGCAAGATGAGCTTGAGATAACAGAACACTTCACAGGAGAGGGGGGCAGGATGCGCTTGAGATAACAGGACACTTGAAAGGAAAGGGAGGCAGGAGGCCCTTAAGATAACAAGAACATGAACGACATGAGCCAGCTGAGATCAGAAAAGCTGAACTGCAGAAAAGCTGAATTGTGCGCATGCTCTGGAGCAAGAGATGAAAAAGACAACTTCGAGGAAGACTTGGGCCCTTCATCCCTTGACCACCCCAGACGACCAGCAGAGAGCAATACGCGTGCAGAGTGGATGTAAATTAGTGCCCAAAATTATTTAGAATAAGACTACCCTTTTGTGAGTTGTATGAATAACGCATGAGCCGTGTGTAATAAATTGCTGAAAATCCCCAATTTTGGTGTACACAGTTGGAGGAGGTACCCCCATGCACCCAGCGCTGAATAAACAAATACCTGCTTCGAAGACTCGGTCTCTGGAGTTCCTGGCGTCCACAAATTGGTGTGAATCGGGACACGTGCTTCCCTCCAACAGCACAGGGGCTGCAGGGGAGTCGGGGGTGTGAGGAGCCCGTGGAAGCCCAGGAGGCAGGGAGAGGGGAAGCCAGCTGATTAGTGGAAGACTGGGTGGGAAAATCATCCGAACGTGGCAGTCTGAGGCTCAGGGCCCAGCCGAGGCTCAGGGGGAGCCGAGGGATCGAGGGGTTGGCCGTGACGTAGGGACCTGCAGCTCAGTCCCGTCTGGCACTTTGCAGCTCTCACTTCTTCCTGTTCATGATCTGGCTGGAAATCCAGTTCATCCCATCCTGGAGGGAAGGAAGATGTGAGCGCAGGCCCTTGGGTTCTCTCCCAGCTCTGCAGAGCCCACAGGCCCCCATCTCTACCTGCACCCCTTCCCCAGACAGGGCCGAGCAGGCCTGGATCTGCCACTCCCGGTCCCGGTAGGTGTGGAGGCTCAGCCCTTCTGCGATTTCGGCTGCGGGTGCTGCAGTCACCAGGTCCTGCTTGTTGGCAAACACCAGCAGCGGGACTCCCGTGAGGGACTCATCCTCCGTGAGCTCTGCCAGCTCCTGCCAAGAGAGAACCTTCTCCCAGGGCTGCTGCCCTCCTCCACGGAGCTGCCCAGCGTGGGCTGGACACCTCAGCCCTCAAAATGCCTCATCCCTTCTCTCTGGTGCTCGTTGAAGATAAGGAAGCTGTGAGGTCCTGATATCCCAAGGGAGAGATGTGCCTTCCTGAAGCTCCATCGGCCCAGGAGCCACACGCTACCTGAGGACTGAAGCCCTCCCAGCACCGAGAGCCCTGGGCAAAGGGCAGCTGCAGGAGGCTCCTGCCAGTCCCAAGCTGTCTGGCACACCCACACCACCGTCTGGTGCCAGAACAGCCGGGGCTGGCACTCAGAGTCTCACCTTCCCCTCTCAGAGCTTCATTCCCAGGGTTTGTAACTGAATTTGCTACTCGTAAACCTTTGTTTGGCTGTGTCACTAACCTGGTGCTGGCGGGGTGGGATGAGGGCTGGAGATTGAGGGGTCGCTTTCACCAGGGACTGTCACCCCTTTGCTGGGCACCCTTGGAGCATCCCAGCTCAGGGGGAGCTGCTGGGCCATGGAGTGGGGCATCTCTGCCTGCTGAGACTGATCCTGAGCCTTCTCACAGAGCTCTCGGGACAGCATGGCCCCCCCCCTGCAGCACTGCCCCACGACTGAGAGCAGCTTTGCTTCACCCTCATCCTCAAAGAGCTGGTGCCAGACAGATCCAAGCCCCAGGACCCCACAGCCACCCCTCACTGCACCCCTCATACCTGCCCTGTCTCCTCGAAACGCTTCTGATCAGCACTGTCAATGACATAAATCTGCAGTGGGGACAAAAGGGACAGTCAGGGGCTCCTTCTTGCCTGGCCCCACAGCCCTTCTGTGGGGCCCACAGAGCACAGACAGGGCTGGGGGTGCTGCCCCACTCACCAGCAGATCTGTGCTGCCCAGATACTTCTTCCAGTATGGGCGGATGGAGCGCTGCCCTCCGATATCCCAAACATTCAGCTTCAAACCATGGGAGTGGACGCTCTTGATGTTGAATCCCTGCGCGGAGACACAAACCCTGGCATCACTCGAGGGATGGGTGGGACCTGCCCCCTCCGCTGCCGCCCGTGGCCCCCAGCAGCACCTACCTGTGTGGGGGTGATGGTGCTGACCTCCTCGGACGCCAGGCGCTTCAGCAGCGTCGTCTTGCCGGCGTTGTCCAGCCCCAGCAGGACGATGCGGAGCTCCTGCTCCGGCGAACCCTTCAGCTTCTGGATGACGGAGAGCAGCCCCTGGGGGCGGGGGGTGCCCTGTGGGGTGCTGGGTGGCTGCAGAGCACCCTTGTTTGGGAGGGGGGAACTGGGCACAGTGTTGGCTTTGGGTACCCTGTGTCTCCGGCCTGAGTGAGCACCAAGGCCCAGCTCCCAAGCTGTTCAGGCTCGGGGTGGCCCCACAGCAGATCTGCCCAGCCCAAATTCTCCCCTTCCCGGGTGTGCTGACCCAGCCCTGGGACCCCTCCCAGCTCCTGGGCACGCTGGGGGAACACGCCCCAGGTAGAGCCCTGCTCTGCCAGCCCTCCCGGCACCACCACTGGGAGCTGGTGCCGCACACCCTCCCTGGAGCCGGAGGGATGTCCCCGGACCCCGCTTACCTTCTGCACATCACCCATGGTCTGGGAGTCGCTCCGGCCCGCGGCACCGCCTGGGGAGCTGCCGGGGCTCGTCCCCGGGGCCCGCCGGCGGGTGCGTGACTGGCACGCTCCCCATCCCCGGGGGAGGAAGAGGATTACGGGCTCCGGAATTAGCTGCTGTTCCTCCATTTACCCACAGCATTAAATAATGCCCTCGGCAAATCCCCCAGCCAGCTGTCGCCCCGCCGTCACCTACCCCCAGGATAAACCAGGTCCCCCCGGGCCGGGGCACTGGGGCACAGGGCATCCCTCTCCCCATGGGGCAGGGGTCCCAGCCGGGGGGGATGCCGTGCCCAGGCACAGGGCTGACACAGCCTCCCACACTGGGATGCTTCACGTTGAGGCAGCACCAGCACCCACAAGCTGTCCCCTCGCAGGGTGGCAGGAGAAATTGCTGAGCCTGCTTGAGGCCACGTCAGCGACTGCCACAGCTCCCCACTGCCGCCCGAGGGAAACCACCAGGCCCTGGAGCAGGTCGAGCGCTGGGTTGTCAGCAGCTGGAGCTCGGGGATAACACAGGACAGGGGGCCAGAGGGGCTCAGGCACATTCTGCAGCAGCCCACCCCCAATCCAGGTGGGGCGAGGGGCTCATCTGTTCTCCGTTTGGATTAAGTGCATTAATTAAGCAATGTCTTTGATTCCTGCATGCTGCAGTCCCGTCCTCAGATCAGGTTTCCCAGCAGAGAGGTTATCCTTGCGGTGAGGACCGTGAGTCACGCACTCTTGGAGAGACATTTTTATTTATAACTCCCGTGGCAATGCGAAGCCAAACAACACAGCCACTCTCCGACAAAGGGAAGGGGAGCAGCACGATCACCCCTCATCCCACTGCTGCTCTATGCAGTGGCAGGGGGCAGAGGGCCAGCCAGAGGGGCCACCCTCTGTTCCCCCCTGCCCAGAGACCCTGCCAGGGCTGCGGCTGCTTGTGCTGCTCTGCTTTTGTGCCTGCTCATGGTGGGAAAGCTTCATTTTTCTCTGCGTAGATCTGCACCCAACTTAATGTTAGGGTTCTGCTTTTGATAGGTTAATCACCCACCTTACGTCCCCGTTATTAGCATTTCCCTGAGCGGGTTGCCATGGCACTCTGCGGTTTATCCTGCGCTGTTAGTTACTGAGATTTGCTAACAAATAACCTAAAATATCCTCCACTGGTTTGTGGTTGCTGATCAGCATGGAACCCCGACCTTAGGAGATGGGCAAAACTGCTTAGGCATCAGTTTGGTGACTCCAAGCTGCACGTCCACTGCTCCTCTCTGCCAGGTTCTGCTGGCACGCACAGCACAGGCAACCCTCCCCAAACGCTGGCCCTGGAGCCAGCCCCAGACCCTGTGTGACCAGGGCAAGTGGCACCAGGCTGGTGGCAGGGTGTGCTGGGCCTGTTGATGTCCCCCTGGCCCTGCACCCCCCTTCTCTGGGGTGATGCGAGGGCCGGGAGGAGCCCCCTCGGACTGTCCAGGCTGCAGGGAGGGGGGACAACGGGGTGGTGACCCCAAAACAGCACAGCCGTGCTGGGAATGGAGACTGGGATGGGTTTGAGGACAGGGATGCAGATGGGGATGGGATCACGGATGTGGAAGTGGATGGAGACAGGGACAGGGATGGGGATGGAAACAGGGATGCAGATGGGGATGGGATCACGGATGTGGATGCAGATGGAAGTGGGGATGAGTGGGATGGGGATGGGAACAGGGATGCAGATGGGGTTGGGATAACGGATGCGGATGCAGATGGAGACGGGGACGGGCACGGTGACGGAGATGCAGCGGCGCCGCGGCGGCTCCTGG
>VWZT01003049.1:75626-93527 GCA_013397055.1 Pachycephala philippinensis
GCTGGGCTTTGGCTACGGAGGCTCTGGCCATCTCCCTGCTTGCTGTGGGTCCTTGGGTACTCCATCCCCAGGGCTGGTATCTGGGGGTCCCAGTGGGTGCTGCAGGACACCCTGTCCTGCTTTGCCCCGAGCTGGCAGCACTTGGTCCCTGTTTCTGGGCATCTGCCCTCCTCAGGCTCCAAGGAAGGAGGGAACAGGCAGCTTGCCTGCCTGGGGCTGTGGTTGTCCTTCCTTCCCTCCCCTCCTCCCCTCCTCTTCCTGTGCCGTGGAGGCTGCTTCTCTCCTCCCTTCTTGCTTGGGGTGGCACGGTTACATCTGATAGCATCTGCCCTTTCCCAATTGCTGGCCTGGCCCCAGGCCATGGGGAGGTGGGAGAAAAGCTGCACCCCTCCTTGTAACTCTACCTGCTGCCCTGGGTTGGAAGTCCTGTGTCCTGCCTCTGCCAAGGGCAGGTAACACCAGAGCAGTGTTTGCTGGCAGTGTCTCTTGCTCTGGGTTCGGACTGGGCTTGCCCTGGTGCTGCTGCCTGCCCAGGTACCATTCCAGCAGGCCAGCAGATCCCGTGCAGCCCCTCTCACCTCTCTTCTTTCCACCCCCACAGGGCCCAGCTGTGTCGGATGGAGGTAAGGCTGCTCTTTGCCCTGAGATGGGAGGCCGGCATCATCTTCAGGGGAGGGGGAAGCCCACAGGCAGCCGGGTGCCAGGGGCAGGGAGCCAGCAGACAGTGAGGTCCTGTGTCAGCACAGGCTGTGCCATGGGCGGGTGGCAGGGCCCCCGCAGTGCAGGGCTGAGCCCTCTGCCCGGGGCTGGCCATGTCCCCACATCCCTCCCGCATGGCCCCTGGTGCCTGTCCCTCCCTTTGGCTGCTCAGCTGGCACTTTGGGGTGCTGGGGGCTGAGGGCCTTCCTGGGGCAAGGAGAACCTGGGTACCAGCCAGCCCCAGATTCTCGAAGGGAATCTATCTGTCTGTCTGTCTGTCAGTCTCACTGTGCACTGGATATCTCAGATGGTTTATTTGACTGTCTCGGCCCCAGTTACTTGTGGTTTAGACCACCAGGAGAAGTGTGGGGAGCCTGGCAAATGAGCAGCCTGACACACCTCCTCCATTCCTGCCAGCTTTGGCAGGAAAACACTGCTTCCATACCCTTACCTTCTCTTGCAAATAACCCCTTGCTTCCAGCTGCACACCAGTCAAACCAGTTCCAGAGCTGGGCTTGCCCCCGGGAACTTCCATCTTTCTGAATACATGGTCACCCTGGGTTTCCCCGAGGTGGGGTTTTCTCAGGGCTGGGAGCTGGAAATGACACTTTCTGTGCCCTCCATGTGCTGGGTTTGTCCCTTGTCATGGCCAGAGGAATGGAGAAGGTGGGTTCAGGCACCTCTGCCCATCTTCCAAGCTTCCCTCCACTCTGTGTGCCCTCTGTGTCCCCCTCCACTCTGCTTTTCCTGCTGGCTGGGTGCCTTCCCCACAGCTCTTACCCCGGGACATGAGTCACAGGGGGAGTCACGGTGACACCCAGGGTGGGCAGAACTGCCAGCACTGGCACGGAGAGCTGTCATGCCAGGAAGTGCCAGCTGTGGCACCATGGTGCTCAATCCTCCACTAAGATGATGCTCCTCATGTTCCCTACCCAGCACTCACCAGCTCCGACCCAGATGGGGCAGATGGAGGGCTGCTGGTGCCAGGGGGTGACGCTGGGGGACAGGGAGACAGCCAGAACTGACCCTTTTTCTCTCTCAGAGTTAAATGCCTCCCGGGCCCGTGGCAGCAACCACAGTGTGAACAGCCTGCCGGGCCCCCCAGCCACGTGTGGATCCACACAGGGCTCTGTGGTCAGCTGGGCCGAATCCTTCGAGACGCTGCTGCAGGACCGTGTGGCTGTCACCTACTTCACTGTGAGTGTCACAGCCCAGAGCTCAGTCCCTGCTCCCGGCCACTGCTGGACACCGACTGTCCCACAGCCACAGTGCCACCAGACCAGCAGCTCTCTCTGCCCTGCAGGAGTTCCTCAAGAAGGAGTTCAGTGCTGAAAACGTCTACTTTTGGCAGGCATGTGAGCGCTTCCAGCAGATCCCGGCCAGTGACACACAGCAGGTACCAGCTCCATGCAGCTTTGGTCACACAGGTGCTGGGAGGGATGTGGGCAGAGCTGTCCAGCCTGTGTGTCCTGGCAGACCCCTGTTCTGGGGTCTCCTCCTCGCTGAGGGCTCTTGCAGAAGGAGTAAGGAGATGGATGTGATGTGCATCTGAAAAGCCACAGCTGGGACTGCCTGCCCCACAGAGCAGGATGTGCTTCCCCAGCCTGGGACAGCCAGAGGGTGGAGAGTCTTTCTGGGGGGACAAACAAGATCAAGGGCAGAGATGGACAGGGGATCAGGGGACAGAGCCAGGTGGCTGCAGGGGACAGTTCCTCCCTCAGGTTGTACCTCTGCAGAGAGACTGGCATGTCATGCCCAAAGCTTGGTCCTGAAGACCAGGTACTGAGCTGGTCCTGGGGCAGGTTGGTTCTTCAGGGCTCTGGTGTCTCTGTGGGGTGAGCAAGGGGCTCTCCTGGGGTGGTACAGAGGAGGGGGTCGCTGGTCTCAGCCTGGCCTCCTGTTCCCCCAGCTGGCCCAGGAGGCACGGCGGATCTACGATGAGTTCCTCTCCAGCCACTCGGTCAGCCCTGTGAACATTGACAAGCAGGCCTGGATTGGGGAGGACATGCTGGCCACCCCCTCCCCAGACATGTTTCGCATCCAGCAGCTCCAGGTATGGGCAGGACCTGAGCTCCACCCACAGGGTGGGGGGACTGTGGGACCACCCCACATATCACCAGCATCACTGCTGTCACCGTGGGGCTGTGGCATGGGGCACTGGCTGGAGCCTGTAGGTGGGCAGGGGTCTTAAGCACACACATCCTCCCTTTCCAGATCTTCAACCTGATGAAGTTTGACAGCTACACACGTTTCGTGAAATCCCCGCTCTACCAGGCCTGCCTGCGGGCAGAGAGCCAGGGGCAGCCCCTGCCCGACCTGCGGCCCCACTCCCGCAGCAGCAGTCCCCCTCCTGACCTCAGCAAGGTGAGTCTGGGGGAAAGGGGAATTGGGGACATGTTCCCTTGGTGCTGGGTCCCTTCCCTGCTGCTCAACCCCAGGCTGAGGACAGACAAGCAGCCAGGGGACCAGAGAAAGGGAAGGGGAGACCTCAGATGTCCCCATGCTGAGATGGTGCTCAATTCACCCCAGAAGTCGAAGCTGAAGCTGGGCAAGTCCCTGCCACTGGGCGTGGAGACAGCGGGCAGTGGTGCCAACCGCAGCCCTCACCGGTCCTTCAGGAAGGGAGAGCGGCGGGAGCCCTCCTGGGCAGGTGGGTGCTGTGCTGAGCAGGACAGAGGGGCCACGCCACCCTGAGGGCTGCTCACGTCCCCACCACCGTCCGTCTGTCTGTCCTAGATGGGGGAGAAGGCGGCAGGAGCGCCATGCTGTGGAGGGACTCCCAGGGCTCACTCAACTCCTCAGCCAGCCTGGACCTGGGCTTCTTGTCCTCGGCCAGCACGGCCGCCAGCCCCTTGACGGAGGTGAGTCGGCACCACGCCAATCCCACGGCACCATGCTGCCACTGGCTGGGCTCATCCCGCCACATCCCTCCCTCAGGGCCAACAGAAGAGCCTGGGGGGCAGCGAGGCAGAGCTGCCAGCCAAGCCCATGAAGTACTGCTGCGTGTACCTGCCTGATGGCACGGCCTCGCTGGCCTCCGTCCGGCCCGGCCACTCCATCCGGGACATGCTGGCGGGGATCTGCGAGAAACGCGGCTTCAGCCTCCCCGACATCAAGGTCTACCTGGTGGGGAATGAGCAGGTAGGGCAGGCAGCGGGGAGCAGGGTTTCTGCCAGCCAGACCATCCCTGTGCTGGGACCATGTGCCACGCTGCTGGCTCTCTCCTGATGGTTTGTCCCTTGCAGAAAGCGTTGGTGCTGGACCAGGAGTGCTCCGTGTTGGCAGACCAGGAGGTGAAGCTGGAGAACAGGATAAGCTTCGAGTGAGTGGGAGCTTTGGGGCTGATGCTGTTGGCCATCCACAGTGCCCCAAACCTAGTCCCCCAGGCAGTCCCGAGTGCCCTGGCTCTGCTCCTGCCTGTCCATATTTGCCTGCAACAAGCTCTTCTCCCCCTGTGCAGCCTGGAAATCTCCTCCCTCAACAAGACCATCCGCATCACAGCCAAGTCAACCAAGCGCATCCGGGAAGCGCTGCAGCCCGTGCTGGGGAAGTACGGCGTGAGCGTGGAGCAGGCGCTGCTGCGCAGGGTGAGCCTCAGCCCTCGGCAGGCACGGACAGCCCCTGTGGTTTGGGGGGAGCCCTGGGTTTGGGGCTCAGGCTGTGAGTAGGTGGTGGGGAGCAGCGGTGTGTGCCAGGGGCAGCCTGTGGGCTCGTAGAATCGCTGTTTTTGGGATGGGCCATACACCCCACTGCGTGCTGGGAGGGAGCAGTGGGTGTTCCCTGTGCTGGCCCAGTGGGGTCTGGCCGAGCAGGTCCTCAGCCTGGCTGCCTTTGCCGTGCCACAGCGAGTGTGACACTGGCTGCTGTTCCTGTTGCAGCAAGGCGAGCCGGCCACCCTGGACCTGGAGAAGCTGGTCAGCACAGTGTCTGCTCAGAAACTTGTCTTGGAAACACCAGCAGGTAGTGTCCTCCCTCCCAAACCATGTCCCCTCAAGCCACATCACCCTGAAGAGCACTCACAGGGTCAGGCTGTTTTCTGCTGGCCATGGCTCCCACTCCCTGGGACAGGGTCCATCCTGTCACTGGCCAGGCCGGGACCAGGATGCTGGGATGGGGCACTGAGCATCACTTCCCTTGCAGACGTGCGAGTGATGGAGAGCGCTGAGGCTGCGGCTGCCCCCTCTCTGCTCCGGAGTGAGGTGAGCAGAAAATCCCACCAGCCCTGCTCAGAGATGCCCTCACAGCTGCTGCCATGGTCCACAGGGAAGCTGGGCCCTGCTGTGGCCCCAGCACTTGCCACGGGGCTGGGCAGTGGGTGCCGAGGCAGGAGCCAGGCTGTGGGAGGGTGATGGGGACACAGCCCAGGGGAGCACTGCCCCCTTGTCCTGTGGCTGAGGCCTGGGCTGCTCGTTGCAGGAGGGAAGCCCAACAGGAGCAGAGCCTGACACGCGGTGGGAGGTGCCCTCCTCCTTCTCCAGGCCACACTCTTCAGCTGCCATGAACCTCAACCGCCGCACATATGACCTGGAAGGTGAGACCTGGCGTGTCTGAAACCTGAAGGGTTGGGGCAAAACACAGCCTGAGGGATGCAGAGCCCCTGGTGTGCTGGGGAGGGGTGCAGGGTCCCATGAAGCTGGGAATGGGCTATGGGGTCTCGGGGTCTGGCGTGGGGCAGGGAGAAGGAGCAGGTGCTGTGCCTGAGACATGTTCAGGGTCATGTCAGGTGGAGAGGGCAGCCGAGGTGCTAGGACAAAGCCCCAGTGCCTGGCTCAGGTGCATGATCTGCATTTCCCCAGGGCTGGTGGAGCTGCTGAACCGTGCCCAGAGCTGCCGGGCCAACGACCAGCGTGGGCTGCTCTCCAAGGAGGACCTGGTCCTGCCTGACTTCCTGCAGCTCCCTGTGCGGGACAACAGTGCCTGCGAGGGGTCGGATCAGCCCAGTGCCTGTCAGCCTGGCTCCGAGGGAAGCAGCCATCCTCAGGAAGAGCCTGCGCTGGATCAGCCTTCGTTGGACCACAAGCTCTGATGAGTCCTGCTGCACGCCCACACCCGGCGCGTGGCACCTCCAGGCCATGCCGGGGTTCAACACGGGGCCCGACAGCCCCTGCCCTGCACCGCCGACACTGCCCGGACTGCAGATTCATCCACGTCCTGTCCCAAACTGTCGTGTCGTGTCGCTGTGAGTGGCTGAGCAGTTGCCATGCCCCTCTGTGGGGCCACATCCCGGTGCACATCAAGGGAGTCCTGTACATAGTTTGAACCCCCGTTGCAAAGCACTTTGCAACGTCCCGTGCATGCCTGGCACTGTCCTGCCCAGTGCCTCTGCCCGCAGCAGAGCTGCCTGCCCAGCACATCCTGTCTGTGTCGGGCTGGCACGGCCCCACTCACTGTTTGGGTGGGGAAAGCTCCCTTCCCACTGAAGGGTGTGCAGGATAGACAGGGTGGGTGGGGAGGAAAGGCAGGCTCCAGTCCTGAACTCCGGTGCTGTGGGCAGGCAGGGTCAGGAGAACATGTGCCCGGAGCTGAGAGCCAGATCCAGTCCCTGGCCCCGTGGGAACAGGGCTGTCCCGTTGTTGATTTGCAAGTCCACCCTTCCTGGGGAGGGTGAGCATGGCCCTGCCGGGCTGTGCCCCAGGCAGGTTGTTACGTCTGCATTGTGTGAGCGTGGCCTGATCCTGCCACAGTAGCACTGCTTGGAGCAGGGCACACGGTTCCTGCCCCAGGCAGACAGAGGCAGAACCAACAGATTGTGCCAAAAAAGCCTTCCTCCTCCCCGCCGGAGATCCTGGGCGGCTGCTGAGGGACACGCAGGAGCAAATCCCCACATCCCCCCTGCCCCATCCCCACTGGGGTTGGGGGTGTTCAGCCTTTGGGGACAGCTCTGCTTGGTGCCAGCAGAATGCAGCACCCCTGTGTGCTGAGCACCTCAGCCTGCTGTGCAGGTCCCCAGCATGTGCCCAGCCTGTCACTCCTGCCAGCGGCTGTGCTGGGCTGTAGCCTTGAGCCTGGGATCTGCCAGTCCTGGCTGTGCCCTGCTGGTCCCCATGCCCAGCAGCCCAGTGTTCCCAGAGGTCCCAGACAGAATCTGTGATGGAGACATTCCCCCAACATCAGCCAGGAGATCCCTCCACAGTCCATACGTGCCAGAGCCCTTCCTGGCTGTGCCTTGCGTAACCACTCTGTCACCACTGCCTGGCCAGAGGCAGAGGGGTGACCCCGGGCCCCCAGGCTTGCCCAGAGATGGGGGCACGGCCACCCAGCCCCACGCTGCCACAGCCAGCTGCAGCCCTGTGGCCTTAGTCAGAGCCCCCCTGTGTCTCTGTGATGCTGCTCAGTTCTGTCTGTGGTGTGGAACCAGGGGAAATAAAGAGCATTGCCTGGATGTGCCTTTCTTTCCTTCCTCTGTCATCAAGGCTGGATGGTGCTTTTCCCAGCAGCAATGTCCCCTCAACCCCCCTGTCCCCCATGGAGCCCTCCAGGGCCATGGCAGAGCTGGGGCCAGCCCTCGGCTCCAGTGCCACCCTGACTGGCAGCAAGGGGCAGTGCCAGGAGCTTGTTTTCCCGGCACTGCTGACAGAGTAGGGGAAGCTGCAGGGCCGGCACGGCCAAGGACTTCAGCCCCAACCCTGTCAATGAGTGACAGCCAGAGCTGCCAGGGCCTCACTGGGTTAATGATTGTGGGGGCAGCTGGCCAAGAGCCCCTGGGCACGGGGCAAGTGCGGACACCAGCCTCCTGCACCCTGGCTGCACCCCCCGGACAGAAGAGTCCCCAGGCCCTGAGGAGCCAGGACATGTCCCCCACTGTGGCACCTCCCGGGCAGTCAGCTCCATCAGTGACTCAGTGGAGGTGGCTCAGTGATGCTCCAGCAGTGGCACAGGTGTCCCCAGGCTGTCCCTGAGTGCTCTGGAGTACCCAAGGGATCTTCCCTTGTTCCGCCCATACGTTTGCACCTGGCTCATCCATGGTGATGGGTCCTGGAAGTGCTTAATCCTGGGGAAATGGGGATGTAGCAACTGAACACCTTTGTGCACACTCCCACAGGCACCGGGGCTGGAGGGGCTTTTGGCCACTGTCTCTCCCCTGGACAGTTGCGGACACGAGCTCCCTGGGTGTCCTGTGGGTGGATGGAAACTTGGCTGGAGGTGTGTAGGCAGCAGGTAATGATAAACAGAGCTGAAGAGGTGGTGACGACAGCGCTGGCCTCGCTCCTCTCCTGCCCACCCATCGCACATGCCACGGAGATGTTGTGCCAGGGAGATGCAGGCACTGCCCCACACAGCCCTCATGGCACTGCTGGCTGCCCCACACTGAGCCGCTGGCACAGGCAGAGCTGGGCTGCGTGCCACCATCACCATCACGGCAGGACACAGGGATCACACTGGTGTTGGCGTCACCCACCACCAATGCCCTGGGAGCGAGGACATCGTGCCCTGGTCAGAGCTGGGTCCCTGATGGCTCATGCTCCGATGGCACTGAGGGTGGTGGATGTGTGCACGGCCTCATCTCTGGTTTGTGATGCCCCAGCAGCACCAGCACCAAGCCCTTCTCTCCTCCTCCTCCTCCTCCTCCTCCTCCTCCTCCTCCTCCTCCTCCTCCTCTCCTGCAGTGGATGAACCACCTGGCACCAGATGATGGAGAGCTGAGGCTGCTCCGGCATCACCCCTCGGGCACTGGGCTCCAGCAGTGCCCCAGCTTTGCTCATCACTGCAGCAGCTGCTGCTCACTCAAACCCCAGGCAGGCGAGGCGGGCAATGCCAGGGGTGCGGTACCCGGGGGGCACGTGCCCCATCCCACCCCGGGGCCGCAGCTGACGCGGGATGTGGTGGGGGTTACCCATTAACTGCAGGAATTTCTGGGGAGGAGGTGAGCAGCGAGCGAGGCGAGGGGCAACGCGGAGCTCCTTAGACTTTGCTCTTGGCGTGTGTATAAAGGGCCGTGGTGCCCCACGGGCCACTTCACCAGAGGGACGCGTGGATGTGGCATGTGGAAGTGGCACTGCCCTGAGTGCCCGGCCAGCCCCAGGTGAGCTGGGCCCTGGGCAGGAGGAGTCCCCTTCCTGCCTCCCCTGCCTGCCCTTTGGGAGCTCGCTGGGGTGGCACAGCAGCAGCTGGTGGCCCAGGGGACTAACAGATGATGGGATGGTGCTCCCGAGTGGTGCCAGCACTGCAGGGATTCGGGGGGACACGGCAGCTGGTGCAGCACAGCTGTGGTGACACACGGCCACCTCTGCTCAGCCTCAGCAGGAGCGATGCTGCCCTACCGGACGGAGAGCCCGGTCCTGCCCGGTCGCTGCCCGGTGCGGGGAGGAAGGGTGGTGCACGGGCCACAGTTTGCCTACTGCCCCAGCCCCCAAGGTAGGTGCCCTCAACCCTCCTCCTCCTCCTCTTCCTCACCTGGCTCAGCTCTGCTTCTGGCCCAGGCAGTGCTGGGGTCTCCTCTTTGGGGAGGCCCCTGTGAGGACAGGGCTGTACCGTAGGTGCCCTCTCTCCCCAGCTCTGCACCGGCTGCCGGGAGCCCACGCCTGCCCCTTCACTGTCGGTGCTGTGCCTTGCCCTGACCATGGCTTCCCCTGCCCCGGCTCCCCGGGGCGCCTGCGCGAGGGCCGGGAGCGGTACGAGCTGGATGCGCTGTCCTGGCAGGGGCACCGGCTGGCCTTGGATGAGCTGCAGAAGCCAGGTGAGACCCCGCGGGTGTTGGAGGTCTCACACAGCACCCAGGCTGAACACCCCAGAGACCTGACAGAGGCACCTGGGGCACTCGGTGTGCCAGGGCTGTGGGGTGCCAGGATGGGAGGGGAGTGCCAGTGTGGAGACCCTGAGCATCCTGGGGTGACGTGGGAAGAGCTGAGGGACAAGGGGGCAGGTGGCACAAGGCACTCCAGGGTGGGA
The DNA here is from genome assembly GCA_013397055.1 of Pachycephala philippinensis. NCBI lineage: Eukaryota > Metazoa > Chordata > Aves > Passeriformes > Pachycephala > Pachycephala philippinensis. The sequence goes on from VWZT01003049.1 coordinate 85,215, forward strand.
GGAGATGGAGGGGACCTGGGGAGAGGTGGCATAGCTGGGGACATGAGCCCTGTGCTGCCAGGAGCCGTGAGAATGGAATAAGGCTGTAGGAGCCTGGGGAGCCGGGGCCATGCCACAGCAGGAATTTAACACTCTCTCTTGTCTTGCACAGAGCTCGGGTGCTGGGCCAGGGTCCAGTCCTTCTGTGTCTCCCTTCTAAAGGTGCCCCTGATGTTTGGGTTCCTGTACCTCTTCGTGTGCTCTCTGGATGTGCTCAGCTCTGCCTTCCAGCTGGCTGGAGGTAGTAGGGTGGCAGGGATGCCTGGGAACCTGGTGGCACTGGCAGTGCCAGCAGCCTGTGCTCACATTCCCTTACAGGCAAGGTGGCGGGGGACATCTTCAAGGACAACGCCATCCTCTCCAATCCAGTGGCTGGGTTGGTGGTGGGCATCCTGGTGACTGTGCTGGTGCAGAGCTCCTCCACCTCCACCTCCATCATCGTCAGCATGGTCTCCTCAGGGTGTGAGTGTGCCCATGAGGCTCCTGGGGACCTGAGGCTGGGTGAGGGGACGGCTGGATGGGGTCACCCTGAGCTGGGCCATGCAAAGCTAGCAGGTCTCTCTGTCCCCAGTGCTGGAGGTGCGCTCTGCCATCCCCATCATCATGGGCTCCAACATCGGCACCTCGGTCACCAACACCATCGTGGCCCTCATGCAGGCTGGTGACCGCAGTGAGTTCAAACGGTGAGAGCTGGGTGGGTCAGAGGACACTCGGGGGCTGGGGGCTGCTCCTCAGGACCACCCCATGCCAACGAGCTCCTCCGCTCTGCGCAGGGCCTTCGCCGGTGCCACGGTGCACGACTGCTTCAACTGGCTGTCAGTGTTGGTGCTGCTGCCGCTGGAGGTGGTGAGCGGGTACCTGCACCACGTCACCCGCCTGGTCGTGGCCACCTTCAACATCCGCAGTGGGAAGGATGCCCCCGACCTGCTGAAGATCATCACGGAGCCCTTCACTAAGCTCATCATCCAGGTCTCAGCTGTTGTGTTCGCCAGCGTGGTGTGCCCCAGGCTGGTGGTGACGTCCCCAGCACTGGTGTCCCTTTGATGGGGGGTGTATCCAAGTGTCCCCAGGCTGGCAGTGGTGTCCCCATGCCAGTGAAGACGTCCCCAGTCTGTGGGTGCTGCTAGCCCCCAGGTGCCCTCTCCAACATGTGTGTTGTTGCAGCTGGACAAGTCTGTGATCACGGGCATCGCGACAGGGGACGAGAGCCTGCGCAACCGGAGCCTCATCCGCGTCTGGTGTGGCCCTGCATCCCCACAGGTGAGGAGCCTGTGGCCCTGCTGGGGCCACCAAACAATCCCACAGAGCATGAGTGGTGGGCAAGGGCTGGCTGTGGAGCCAGCTGTAGCCCACCTTCTCCCTGCAGACGGCCACTGTGGGACTTGGGCCCCCCCCAAACTGCACATCACCTGGCCACTGCAGCACTAAGGGCATGGAGGTCCTCCACAACGTCACCAGGCAGAAGTGTGAGTGGGTGTGGAGGGCTTGGTCAGGGCTGGGGCACAGAGCATGGGGCTGGGGAGGTGCAGGTGGGGCTGGGGGTTGTACGTGTGATGGAGAAGTGCTGGAGTCATGATGTGGGGCAGGGCTGGGAGATGTTGGGCTGGGGTCCAGGTGTGGGGCTGTCTGCGGGGGCAGGTTTGTGAGCGGGGCCGGGCCAGCCCCAGCCCCTTGCCCAGCCGTGCTGTGGGGCAGGCGAGCACCTCTTCACCGACACACCACTGCCCGACCTGGCCGTGGGGCTGGTGCTGCTGGCCGGGTCCCTCGTCGTGCTCTGCACCTGCCTCATCCTCCTGGTCAAACTCCTCAACTCCCTGCTCAAGGGGCAGGTGGCCAAAGCCATCCAGAAGGTCATCAACACTGGTGAGTAGGACGGGGACCATGTGCCACACAGTCACCCATGCCCATCTCCACCTGCCATCCTCAAACCTGTCCCTGGCTTCCCCAACCCCCAACCCTGATGTGTCCCTGCCCACGTCCGTGTTTGTGTCCATGCCCATGCCCATGCCGTGGCAGACCTCCCACACCCGCTCAGCTGGCTCACTGGGTACTTCGCCATGGTGGTGGGTGCTGGGATGACCTTCGTGGTGCAGAGCAGCTCTGTCTTCACCTCGGCCATCACACCCCTCATCGGTGAGTCCTGACCATTTCTGGTCCCCTGCCATGTGCCAGCCCCTGGCCTGTGGATGCTAAAGCACTCGAAGGGACAGGAGGAGCTGCGCCTCCTTGGGAGAGCATGGGGATGGCACTGCCAGGAGCGATGGGATGGATGGGGTGCCTCTCCCACAGGCCTGGGGGTGATCAGCATTGAGCGTGCCTACCCACTGACCCTGGGCTCCAACATTGGCACCACCACCACTGCCATCCTGGCTGCCCTGGCCAGCCCGGGGGACAAGCTGGCCAGCTCCTTCCAGGTACGGGGCCACAGCTGGGCTGCATGGGGTCACTGGGCAGGGCAGGGGCTGGGGGAAGCCCAGGTGCCCAGCTTGACAGGGATGCCATCCCTTGCAGATCGCTCTGTGCCACTTCTTCTTCAACATCTCGGGCATCCTGCTGTGGTACCCGCTGCCCTTCACCCGCCTGCCCATCCGCATGGCCAAGGCGCTGGGCGAGCGCACGGCCAAGTACCGCTGGTTTGCCGTGCTGTACCTCATCATCTGCTTCCTCCTGCTGCCCTCCCTCATCTTCGGCATCTCCATGGCGGGCTGGCGGGCGCTGGTGGGGGTGGGCGCGCCCTTCCTCGGCCTCCTCTTCTTCGTGGGGCTGGTGAACGCGCTGCAGGCGCACAGCCCCGGCCGCCTGCCCAAGTGGCTGCAGACGTGGGACTTCCTCCCCGCCTGGATGCACTCGCTGCAGCCCCTCGACCGCGTCATCACCCAGGCCACCTTGTGCTGCACTGACCGCTGCCGCAGCCCCGAGGGCTGGGAGGAGCACGAGGGCGCTCCCCGCGACAAGGCCAGGCTGGGGCTGGACAACCCAGCCCTCTCCTACCCCGAGGAGATGCCCAGCCCCACCATCCGGGTGGGCTCCCCTCGCCCGCTCCCGCACGGTGCCACACGGCTCTAGCTGGCAATGCACACCCGGGCTGCTGCTCCTGTGGCTGCACGCCCCGGCTCAGCTGGTGTTTAATAAAGGGGGAGCGCCCACGCCCCGGGCGTGTGTCTCTTTGGGTCCTCCCCCTGCAAACCCTGCAAACCCTGCGGTCATGCACACCCCACACCCACCATCCGTCACCCGTTTCCCACACACCACCCCCACTCAGCCCAGCTGGTGCTGGGGACACACCAAACACTCTGCTGGTGCTCTGGGGCACACGGTGATGATGCCACAGCTAAACCCCGAGGTCTGTAGCCAGCTGTACTGAGGTGTCACGGGCAGCATCTTCTTCCAACTGTCTTGCCCCCGAAGGGCTGAGCTGGCAGGTCCATGGTGCTCCACCGTGTGCCACAGCAGCATTTCAGTGAGCGAGGCACAGCACGGGGCAGCCAGCAAAGCTGCTGGGCTGCTGCGGTGCTGCTGGGCTGGGATCAGCAGGATGATGATTTGGCATGGTTGGGCAGTGCCCCTGCACCACCGGGCACCCTGGCACCCGTAGCAGGAGCCCTCCTGCCGTGGTGACCCTGGAGGGAGCCCTTTAAGTGGCAATGACAACTTCTCCCACTGCCCACAGATGTTTGGGTTCCTGCCAGTGATATCGGCCCACCCTTCCCTCCCTCCCTCCTTCCCGCCCGCCCTCCTCCGGACTGGGACCAGCAGAGCCAGCAGCGCTGCCGTGGGAGCCTCTCTGTGTTCCCGGCACCGCCGCCGTCCCGCATGCCCGGCTGGGCAACCACTGGGCCAGGACGACCTCGCCACCAGACCGGGTCAGTGCAGGAGTGGTGGCGGCCGGGAGAACCCCCCGGGGACTCAGCGATGCTGGGGCTGCGCCCACAGCCGCTTCGGGACCGGTGAGCAGGGCGGGGGAAAGCCCCATGGGGCTTCATCAGCTTGAGGGGCTGGGCCAGCATGGAGCCAGCCAGCGCCCTTCCCAACACCTCCGGTAACGGCAGCGGCACCGGCAGCGCCCCGCACTCACCTGCAGCCACGGGGCTCATCTTGCTGGCCGCCCTGTCCGTCCTGCTGGCCACGCTGGTGGGCAACGCTCTGGTGGTGGTGGCCATCTCCACCAGCCGGGCCCTGCAAGCCCCACAGAACCTCTTCCTGGTGTCCCTGGCCTCGGCGGACATCCTGGTGGCCATCCTCGTCCTGCCCTTCTCGCTGGCCAACGAGGTGATGGGCTACTGGTACTTTGGTGGGCTGTGGTGCAGCCTGTACCTGGCGCTGGACGTGCTGCTCTGCACGGCGTCCATCGGGCACCTCTGTGCCATCAGCCTCGACCGCTACTGGGCCGTCACACGGGCGGCACGGCTCAACCTGCGCCGCAGCCCGCGGCGGGTCAAGGGCATGATCGGGGCGGTCTGGGCAGCGGCGGCCTTGGTGGCACTGCCACCGCTCCTGCGGCCGCGGCCGGGGGGCCGGGAGTGCCAGCTGAGCCAGGAGACCTGGTACGTGCTGGCCTCCTGCGCTGCCTCCTTCTTCGTCCCCTGCCTCGTCATGGTCGCTGTCTACTGCCGCATCTACCGCCTGACCGCCCGGCGGACGGCCGCCCTGCTCGCTGCCCGCTCCCCGCGCCCTGCCAGCGGTGACAGAAGGGTCTCGGGCGTTGGGATGCCGGGATGGCGGCGCCAGAGCCAGCACCAGAGCGTGCTGCTGTGCCGCCGGCGGCTGGTGCGGGCGCGGGAGCGGCGCTTCACCGTCGTGCTGGCCGTGGTGATGGGGGCCTTCGTGCTGTGCTGGTTCCCCTTCTTCTTCACCTACAGCCTGGGGGCTCTCTGTGGGCAAGGCTGCCACGTCTCCAAGCCCCTCTTCAACTTCTTCTTCTGGATCGGCTACTGCAACAGCAGCGTCAACCCCCTCATCTACACCCTCTTCAACCGGGACTTCCGTGCTGCCTTCCGCCGGCTCCTCGCCATCCCCCAAAGGCGCCGCACTTAGGGACCCATTGGGACACCGGGGACGTGGCCCCCAGCCCCGCTCAGCGCTCACAGCACCTGGCCCCACCACAGACCCTGGATGGCAGTGCCGGTGTGCAGCTCAAGGTGCTTTTGGAAATGCGGGATTGAATAAAACGAGACCAAAGCCTGTGCCTGGGGCTGGCATCTGCCTCTGGGGAGCCCAGCAAGTGGCACCAACTTCCAGCACCCGTTGTCACCTGCATCACCCCACACGTGTCCCTTGCAGCAGAGGTGGTGAAAACCTGCTGTGGCAGCTGCAGTGAGTACCAGCCTTCCCCGCTCCCAGATGAATGTCTGTGTCCCCCAGCATTCTCTCGTGCAGGGGATGGACCCCACGGCTGCTGCGAGGAGACAAAACCCTCCATGTGGCAGCATCACCAGCACTGGGCTGAGCTGGCTGTGCCACCACAGCAGCCCAGCCCAAGCCCTGTGCCTCTCTGCCAGGGCTGTGCCCTCTGGGGACATGCCAGCTGTGCCATGTCATGGGGGCTCTGCGAGGGCACACAGGTACCCATGGTGGGGTGCAAGGGTTGCAGGTCTGGGGTGGAACACCCCACATCCTGCTCGGGAGCGTTACTGAGATCTTGCTGCAGGAGGGAAAGGAGGAATGATATCCCAGTGCCGGAAAGGCCATTCTCCCTTGGGAGAGTGTTAGAGATGGGATCGCATGGGAACAGGCTCCAGCACAGCCTGACGTGCAAGAGGCCACGGAGGCAGCTGTGGGGCGAAGACCCGGGGACAACCACATCCCCCTTGGGGGGCAGAAGCCGCCCCACACCCACCCTGCCTGGCTGCCTGCCCTGCTCCTCACAGACACCGAGGGGTCAAGGGCCGCTCCACTTCTTCAGCTTTGCTGCTCAAAATAGAAAATCTCAAAACATTGGACTTTCTCTGGGCTAAAAACAGCCGCCGGCGCCTGGGAGCTGGAGCCCAAGGAACACTGGCCCCCACCAGCCCCCCCAGCCCCCATCGGGGTGGGTGCTGCTCAACTGGGGGGCTGGATGGGATGGGGGGCTGGATGGGATGGGGGTACTCGCAGCAGTGAGGATCCCAGGGCCATCACTGTGCCTGCTGGCCCCACGAGGGCAGGCTCATGGTGCAAGCTTTGGAGTCAGCAGAGGTTCCCAGGGGAATCGGGTCGGGATGGGCCCCAGTGCTGACTCCCGGAGGCGTCTGGCCCCAGTGGCTGGAGCTGCACTGGCACTGCCTGCGGAAGGAGCTGCCCTATCGCTGCCGCCCGGCTTCCCCTCTCGAGGCCGCCGCTCGCCTTCTCACAACTAAAAAACACTTTGCTTCTAAAAATACCCAGATCAGGGCAACTGGTGGGGACCCGGCCAGGCCAGCTCTCCCGGGGGGCACCAGCCCTGTGGCAGCACCCTGGGGCACCACAGTGCCCTGGCCAAGCACCCTGGGTGCCAACCAGGGTACCAGGCACTGTCCCTCCTCCTGGGCATGAGTGCACGGCTCAGGGGTGCTGCAGGGCAGGAGCAGGGGACCCCCCTGGTTGGGCAAGGCAGCATCAGCATATCAGAGCAAAATCCGAGTCAGCGAAGGGAGATTCAGGCTGATGACTGAAACATCAAATCCTGAGGGCTGGATTAGGTTTTGGGAGCACCTGGTCCCCCTCTTCACCCTACTGGGGTGGTTGGGAACAGCTCCCTCACTGAGCATGTCCCACTGCATCCCCACCCAGCACATCAGTGTGTTCACAGCAGATGTGTTGAGCAGGTTGTTCCATCTCCCTGCAGCAGGCATTTCCATTCCAAGTTTGTGCAAAGTCTGTTTCTGTTTCATCTGTCACAGCATGACCCTTGTTCCTGCCGTGCTCGCAAGCCACTGTGACCCCAGTGCCACTGGGAAAGGGGCTCCCCTTGAAGCGCTGATTGTTGCTGCCCAACTGCAGCACCTGTGCCTGGAATTGCATCCTGAATTTTCAGGCTTTTTCTTCAATTTCCTAAGATTGTTTTGAATTACTCCCCCAAAAAGCTTGGGCTCAGAGCCCTCTCCCTCTCCACCCATGTCATCCCCTCCACAGAGCTAAAAACCAGAGTGGCAGTTCCACCATCTGGGCTGCTGCTGGATATTTTGGGGACATCAGGATCCTCTGGACACTGGTGCTGATCCAGCAGCATCCTGTTGTTCATGACTCTCATCAGTGACGGGAACGGTGCTGCAAAATACCAGGTGGGAGGAAACAGAAAATAGCAACCCAAGGGTTAATGTTGGAAACAAAGTCATCTCGTTTTAAGTTCAAAATAAACATGTGCCAGCTTTGAAAGGAAAGCAGCTCTAAAAGAGGAGCTCTCACAGCATGAGCTCATCCCTCCAGGCAGAGTGACAGAGAGATTACCCCCAAGGTGTGGCAGGGCAAAGCATCCTCCTCCTCCTCCTCATCGCTGCAGATTCATACCCTGAAGATGTGACATCTGATTTCCAGTGGATGCTGAAGGGCACAGTGGCCACAGGCAGCACCGACTGCATGGACAGCGAGTGCTTGGAGTAATTTGTATTATTATCATCCTCACTACAGCCTGAGGACACGAAACCTTCTCTCCTGCCAGGGGCCAGGCTGCCATTGACAGACACCACTCGAGGGACCTGCCCAAAACCAACCTCGCACCTGGGGCAGCCCAGCCGCCCCCCATTTAAAAAAAAAAAACATCTCCCAGGGGCTGGAGCAGGAGACAGGAGCCGTGGGAAGGCAGAGGTGATGTCCTCACTCCCAAGCCAGGAGCAGCACAAAGCAGGGCAGACACCAATTGGTTTAAGAGGATTAAGGAGCGGTTTTGTGCCCAGCGAGGTGGGCAGGTCACCTGAGGGGCTGACAGGTCGTCACGGGGTGCTCGAGCACAGGCCAGCTCTGCAGGGAAACCAGTGACTGGTTTGCTGGGGATCGGCTGGGGAGAGGTTCCCATACCGCAGCTTTTGTTCAGACAGGGTAACGCTGCTGCTAATTTTGGTACCATTTAAAAAAAAAAAAGGTTTTAGAGAAAGTAATTGGTGGGAAGGAACTGTCGGGAGCTCAAACTCCACAACGGCACATGAGCCGTCAGGGTCAGCTGCACTGGGGCATGAGAAAACCCAAACCTCCGCGGCAGCGGTGACGAGGGAAACAGGGCACAGCACCGGAGCTTGGGTCACCCACGCCGGGACCGGGACTGACCGAGACACCGGGGAAACACGCGTGGCTGCTTCAACTTTATTGAGGCTGCGAAGGTGG
>VWZT01003049.1:94278-109783 GCA_013397055.1 Pachycephala philippinensis
ATCGCGGCCTTGGCGGGGAGCGGGGAGGTGGCGGCGCGGGCTGGGCGCAGGCATTCGGCTCGCCCCGTCCGGCGCGGGGGTTGCCCGGTGCTGCGCTCGCTCCGGGGGTGCTGAGCTCCCTCCCGGGCGGCCTCGCTGCCCCCGGTGCAGATCGCCCCGTCTGCCTCCCGCCTTGCCCGCTCCAGAGGCTGCTCCGGCTCCTCTGGCACCGGGGAGAGGCAGCTTTGGGTGCCGTAGGAGAAAAAAAAAAGTTGCTTGCAGTCCGGTAAACTGCTGCTTCCCACACACGGGCCGATCCCGAAACTGCGGCGGGGAGCCCCGCCCGTCCGCCGCCTTCACACCGGCCCCGGCCCCGGGTCCGCGGGGCTCCTGGAGCTCTGCTGCGGGCCCACAGCGCTCCCACTGCCCCAGGGCCACGCTGAAGGCCAGGGCCCCGGTGTGGGATGCAGCCTTGAAGCCGCGGTGCTGTCCTGAAGATGCAGGGAGAAGCCTCAGGAGGGGATGGGAAGTCTCACACAGGAACCTGGTTCCTTTGCACAGAAGATCCGCTTCAGCCAGGCATCGATGAGTTCAGTAGATCACGTATGTGGTGGGGAAGTACAGTCCTCCCTGTTCCATGGTGTGCAGTTGGCGAGACTGAGCCATCCTGGAGCCTGGGAGACCCGCTGAAATCCAGTTAGAGGGCTTTGGAGATTAGATTTGTGGGAGCAAAAAGCAGCGAAATTAAATTTGCACGGGCAGAAGCATTTCCAAGCTGCTTGAAAACCAGGCTAAGTGTAAGTACTCCTGGCACAGTGACCGTGGTGGACCGTGACGTTCGGGTTCACAATGGCAAGGTTTGGTTCAAAACCAAACAGTGGAGTTTGTGACCTCCAGGCACGAGGCCCAGCTTCACACGGAGTGACCCAGAGACTGGCTCCTGTTGTGCCCTTGGGGAATGGAGTTTGGGCACTGATGCAGCACGAGGTGCTGGACGTCTGCTGCTCCTGGTGCTCCGCTGGTGCCTCTCCCTCGGCAGCAGTGGGCAGTTTGCAGGCAGAAACAACCCACTGTCACACTTGTGCCAGGTGGTTCTTGGGCTGTGAGAGCTGTAGGTGCCCGTGCTGCCTGTCCATGGCTCTCCCACCTGTAGCTGGGTGGCCGTGGTGGCCACTGGGGTGATCTCAGACAGCTTCTGTGACAGGACAGAGCTACTTTGCAGGCCAGATCCAACAGGGCTGTGTTCTTTGCTCCAGCCTGGCCTTTCTGGACCTTCCTAGGTTGGTGTGGGAGTGCAGAGCTGAGCTGGGATGTGCTGAGGGGCTGCTGACAACCACCTTCAGCTGCTGCCACAGCACGACCATGCCCTATGTTTGGTCTGGCCCAGGGAAGGTGAAGGATCCTTGTCCCCGTTGCCCTGACAGAGGGACAGCAGACCAGCTCTCATCCATCACCCAACCCTGAAGCTTGCTCCTGGTGAGCTCTGGGTGGAGGCAGCCCACCCCTTGCCCCATCCCCAAACCAGGGGTGCTGGGAGGTTGCTGTGCAGGAGCCCAGCTCCCCGCTGGACTCTCGGCGGCGGCGCTGGGAGGGCGGGGGAGAACCGCCCATGAAGGGCGCTGGAGCCTCCTTTCAAAGCAAACAACTCAAGGAAATGCCACCTCCGGGTGCTGTGGGGCTTTGCCCTGCCTTTCCTTGAGCTCTCTTGGGGTGAGGATGGCCTGTCCTCCCCTGCCCTCCTTTCGCTGCCCCCATCCGCTGCATTGTCGCTGACAAGAAGGTGTCCGCGCCGCTGGTTTCTTCCAGCCCTGCTTACCCTTGAGTCACTTCCTTCCTGAGTTTGTACAATCGTGCGGCCCAGCTGCTGGTGCGGGGCAGATGCAGTGCAGGGACCCACGGTGTGACAGCAGCTCAGACCTGGAGCTGGCACTGCACGAGGCTGACCAGGATGGCCTCATCCCACCTGCCTGTCCATCCGGGGCCTCCTTCGGCTCAGGGAGCTGGATGCCAGGGAACTGTGCCTAGGGTTTGGGGCTGAACTGCATCTGCAGTGGAGGAAAGTGTTATGAAAGTGTTTCTCAAGAGCTGATAAATTATATTCAACCCCCCCTGTGATTTCAGAAAGCCGGGCCTTCGGCCCAAGTCTTGGCCCGACCACTTTGGCAGGGTGATTTAATGAATTTCCAGAGAGAGGTGGGAAACTGTGTATGTTGGCACCAGGAAAGCAATCCCCGGAGGCTGGCTGATCCCAGCAATCGGTACTTAGTGCTTGCTATGATGTAAATTTTTTGGTCTATCTAGAAGCTTTCCCACCCTGTCCTACAGCACTGGGCATTTACTCGAGCAGTTGAAGCTGGAATAATACCTGGTTCTTGGATCTGGATTTTCTGAGGCTGGCTTATCTCTGGAGAAAGGTGGGAGTGTCCCCACTTCACAGGTGGGAAACTGAAGTGATGAGCCCCAGGCAATACAGCGAGTTGTTTGTAGAGCCAGCCTTAGAGCAGGAATTCCTGTCTCCCAGCTTCATGTCCTCCCTCTGAGAGCCCCTCCCTGGAGTAAGCAATCAGTCTGGAATGAGTAGGTGGCATGAACATCTTTACTGCAGCAGGAAGAGCTTCACACCAAGCAAGGCATGGCCTGGAGGGGTGATTAGTTATGCAGAGGTGCTGGGGACAGGCCTGGGAGCCAAGAACTGCTGTGGCTGTGGACACTCCTGCCCCTGCTGGGATTCTCCAATCATGAAAGGTCTTCAAGTTCTTGTTTGGGATTTGTTCAGCAGCCAGAGGTTGGTCTGCCCATTTCCTCTGGCAATCGAGGCTCCAACACTTTTGTCCCACCGGGGGATGGTGGTACCACTTCGGTCTTGTTTTCCTTGCCTGGACTTAGACAGAGGCTCCTTCCTCAGCTCCTGGCAAGGCTAGGCTGCAGTCAGACACCTTTGCTTCCTGACTCATGGTACTGATTTTGTGTGCCCTGCAGGTGGTGGAGGAAACCGGAAAGGCAAGAGCAAGAAATGGCGCCAGATGCTGCAGTTCCCCCACATCAGCCTCTGCGAGGACCTTCGGCAAACCCTGGGTGAGATGCTGGGCTTGGTGGGAGCTGGTGGCTGAGCATGTGTGTGGGAGCTGTGCACCCCAAGCTGAGTGTCAGGGACATAGAACAGGGCAAATCCCAGCCAGGATTGCTTGGAGTTCAGGGTGTAGGGAAGAAATGATGGGTAAGTGGCTGCTGATGTACCCACACGCTGTGATGAGCTTCACTAGAGGAACATCACCCTCTGTGTGCAAACAGACCTGCTCCGTGCTGCAGAGTTTTGGAGTGTCACTCTGGGGTGCCTTTGCAAAAATAGCAAAGGTCCTGCTGAAGTCCTCTGTTCTCCCTGGCTGGATTCAGCTCAGCTCCACAGATCTCGGCTTCTAACATGCAAGCAGCAGCTCTTCTCAGGCAAACTGGGTTCTTGCTGTGTGGTGTGGATGAGAAGTGGAGTTGGGCAGGGCTTGGCCTGTCATTTTCATTCTGTACTTTGTACTCTTCATGGTTTTAATGTTGTTTGTGCAGCAGGCTTGGTCCTGAGATCATGTGAAATTGTTTTGGGGCACAGAGGGTGCAAGTGCTTTGCTTCGTGGGAAGAGGAGAGCTTGTTTAAGTTCTCAATCCGGATTCAGCTGCCAGCTGGAGAGTGGCACAGCGCTGGCCTTGTTTCAGAACAGGTGTCACTGAAACAAATGGCTTTGGGAGGTTTCTGCAGCTCAAATTCCCAGTTCTGCCCTGCCCAGATTTTCCAGTTCTGGCAATCCTTTGGGCCCATGGAACTGTAGTACTTGGAGAAACTCAACCTCACTCATCCACACTGTAACCTTCAAGCTCACAGCAGCCCAGTACAGGCTGTCCCCACCTCCCTCTACCACACACCCCGTGCACCATCTCGCGGGGCTGGCTTCACAGCCAGGTGTGGCTGTATGGAGACTCCAGCCTTGGATTTGCTGCTGGCTGCCTCTCTGGAGCAAGGTCAGAGAGCTGAACAGTGCTCTGGCCTGGGCTCTCCTTGCAGCTCCCATCTTGACCATCCAAACCCCTTCTGCCCCTTTGACTTGTGTGCCCTCAGCAGAGCTTTCCCTCAGCTGTTGTCCATTCTCTGCCTGCAGCCACCCTTTCTGTGGCTGTCATGACATTTTCCAGCACTGAACTTCACCTGTTTGCCAGCGGTGAGTGCTGGTGGTCTCTGTCTCTGCTGTTATATCCAGGACAGTGACCTTGTGAAGATTTGGGAAGCGAGTCCCTCCCAGCCACTGGCTGTCACCGTCTGTGTCTCACTTCCCCTTGGAGAGACACGTGAGGAGTGTTCTGACCCAGGTGGCAGCAGCTTCACTTGGTTTTCCCATGGGAGAGATGACACTGTTTCTTGTGCTTGGGCACTCTTTGGCTGGGGCGTCTTTCTTTTCACCTCACAGCCTGCTAGAAAGGCGTTTCTTTCCTATTCCAGAGTCTTGGCAGGACCATGGGCACGGTGGGCTGGTTGCCCACTGCAGAATTAAGCTTTTTGTGCCCTGACCACAGGGAGTAACCTCGTGTGAGCCTGGGCAGCAACCAGGGCAGCCGAAAGCTTCTGATCTTGCAGACAGCAAACCCTGGTCCTCCCCAGCTGAAGGGAACTCCTTCCCCTGCAGACACAAGGAAACCGGCTGGTGCGGCAGAGCTGGCGAGGCCACCTCCTCCCCCACCACAGCCCGCCCTGCTCTGCACTCTCCTGCACCCTCAGGAAGCTGCAGCTTCCTCGGGAGAAACTGCTGCACGAGGAGGGGAAGGCTGGGAGTACCCAGTGCTGGGATCCCCTGAGTGGCTGCACATCTGCACTGCAGGCAGCCCACAGCCCTCGGTGGCAGTGGCTGTCACAGAAATGCGTTCTGGCCTGTGATCAGACAACGTCTTGTGAGTGGAAGGGGAGGAAAAAAGCAGAGAACTGGAAGTGCTCTGGATAGTCAAAGGGGTTTGTGCCTGGGCTGCCACAGTTCAGAGAGGGGTAGGAGGAATCTGCAAGCTCTGGAGGGCGGTAGGAGTTGATGTACAAGCAAGTGGCTGTCCTATGGAGTTCTGACTGCTGTGTGCATGTCAACAGGACATCTGTGGGAATGGTGCCTCCTATTTTGGTGCTGCTGCTTCCAGCAGCGCCTTTGGGATTACAAGTGGTTTGAAGGAGTCATCAGAAAAACTCCTGGCCTGGAAGATCTGCCTTGAGATAAGCTTGGTGTGTTCCTCCTGTTCCGAGGAAAGTTGTGTGTCTGGAGTAGTTGGTCGATCTCTATGGAGAGAGGAGGAGAGGGCCTTTAGGCAAGCAGCAGATATGGAGGTCCCTTGCTAGGAACAAGAGGTTCAGGCTGAAGAGAACAGCAGATCAATCCTCTTTCAGGGAAGAGGTCTTCCATAGGGGACTGTAAAACCTCAGAAATGTCCCTTGTCCCACTGGGTGTGCTTCACTCTCCTGGCAGTCTCAGGCTGGTGGGACGTGTCAGCAGCCCAGCTGAGGAGTCACAATACCCCCGCTGCTGCCTGGCCGGGGTGGTGGGCTGGGACTGCTCCTTTGGGATTCAGCAGTGAGTGACCTTGTCCACGTTTGCAGAGCGGGACTACCACAGCCTGTGCGAGAAGCAGCCCATTGGGCACATGCTCTTCCGGCAGTTCTGCGAGACACGCCCCGAGCTCTCACGCTGCGTCAAGTTCCTGGATGCCGTGGTAAGAGCAAAGCCCGTCAGGCTTTGCTGGGGAGACAGGGATGTTCCTGACATTCTGGGCATGAACTGGCTGGCTGGGTGCTCCAGCAGGTGCTTCTGGGCGCATAGGGTTTTTCTGTAGGAAAAACCTGTGTGTCACAGCCCAAACAGGGCTGTGCCTTTGCTTAGGGAGCTGTTTGCTGGAGATCTGGTTTTCAAGGAGAGCACGGGAAACTTTGGGCAGAGGGTGTTGCTGCTCCACAGCTATTGCCCAGTAGGAAGGCTGGGTTCCTGGCTGGACCTGCCCCTCACACTGTTTGCTCTCTGCAGGCAGGGTACGAAGTGGCTCCAGATGAGAAGAGGAAGGAATGTGGGCAGCACCTGATTGAAAAGTACTTGAAGCCAAACGTGAGTAAGAGGGTTGTGTTTGCTGCCTGCAAGGGTAGAACAGTTGGAAAGCCAACAGCTGACATTGCCCATGTCCTGCTGAGCCACCACACCACCTCACAAGCCACCACACTGCTTTGCCCACTGACCCTTAAAGCAGGACCCTTGGGCTCTGCTCCCTATGTCTGACTCCATTCCTTTGTCCCCAGGGTGAGGACCATGTGCCTGAAGTTCCCTCACAACTGGTGGATGCCTGTTGTGAGAGGCTGGAGCAGGAACCTTCCAAGGAGCTCTTCAAGGAATGCACTAAGTAAGTTGGAGGGCTGGGCTGTGCCTGCAGGTCACACGTGGCACGGGGATGATGCTGCAGCTGACTCACCTTGTCCCTTGTGGCCCCTTCCTCTGGGAGAGTGAGGGCTGGTGCTAAGGCTGGGGCCTGGGGAATTTTGGACCAGCAGTTTGCTGCCCAGCTCCAGGAAAGTGAGCACAAGGATCTTGTGCTCTGGGAGCCACGAGCTGCTGCAGAAACCTCTGTCAGTCCTCCCAGTCAGAGCTGCCATTTGGGAAGACCCTGTTTCAGCACGAGGCAGTGCTATTCCCAGTGTTGTGCCAGGATCTCGTGGGCTCCTGCCGAGCTGAGCCGATGGCTGCAGTCCTGTGCCAGCTGTCCTGTCCTGCTGGCCACAGAAGCGGTTGTTGTGGTTGGGTTACTCTGGCTGTTGCTGCAGGAGTCTAAGGTCACCTCTGTTCCCATCGCAGAAGCAGTGGCCGAGGTCGTGGCTCCGGGTGTGAAGCGGAAGCTCTTGGGCAAACCGGGCTTGCAGGCTCACCCCTCCCTGCACAGTAGCTGGAGCATGTTGCCTAACTGAGTGCAGGGCTGTGGCAACACATTTGCTGCAGTCTTCTGGGGAGCGTTAGCTCCGTGTGTGGTAACCAGTGTCGTGTCTGAATGCAGGGCCTCCGGGCTGGGCCCTGCCTGCTCTTGGCAAGCTCTGAAAGGGGAGAGCCCATCCGCTTCTCCTTGATGCGTGTTTCCAGTCTAGACACTGTGTCTAAGGCTCCTCACTCCGCTGGGCAGCCCTGGCACAGCTCTCCAAGGCAGTTAGCTCTCTCTCCAGCAGGATCCCCTGTGGCCTTTTGTGCTGGATATTCATCTGATAGTGAACAGCTCAGCGCCTGGTGCTGAACGTTGCTAGCAGCTGATTACAGCCTGTGTGCACATTTGCCCTGTGAGCAGAAGGGCAATTGCAAAGAGTCCCTTTGTCCTGCAGCCCTGGCTGGTGCCAAGAGGCCACAATTAGCAGTGCCAGCCCGGTCCCAGGGCGCTGTGTTTGTCACAGCGGTACCTCCAACGCACCTTCCTTTTGCATCAGGCTTAGCGTGGAGCGGGCCTTTCTGGGCCAGGGCTACGTGGGTGATTCAGCACCAGGCTGGCTGAGGGGATGGCAGAGTAAACAGGCTTTTGGGGCTGTTCACCTCCTCTTTCCTGGGGCTGCTGGCTTTTTCCAGGGCTGTGATCAGCTCTCAGGAACCGTGCTGGCTCTGCTCTCTCCTAGGCTTATCCACGACTACCTGAGCGTGGCTCCCTTTGCCGACTACCTCGACAGCTTGTACTTCAACCGCTTCCTGCAGTGGAAATGGCTGGAACGGTAACGCTCCCTGCACCCCTGGGAAACCTGCACCCTCCTCACACAGCCTGTCTGAGGGGTCCCTGGGGCTCCTTCCCCTGCTGGGCCCTGGCAGGAGCCAAGAGCCTGGCCTTTGCTGTCCCTCAGGGCCCTTTACTGGCACCAGCAGCAGCCCCAGCCTTGCTTGTGTCATGGGAAAGCAAGGCCTGCTTGAGCAGGGGTTTGGGGCGAGCCACAGTCTCTCAGGCCGGGGCATGAAGGTGGTTTGGGCTTCAGCCCCTGCTTTCTCCTTGCTCATGTCTCACTCTGGTTTCCTTTCTCTCACAGGCAGCCAGTGACCAAAAACACTTTCCGCCAGTACCGTGTGCTGGGTAAGGGCGGTTTTGGGGAGGTGAGTAACCACCATTTCCTCTGCATTCAGGGTCCCAGGCAGCCACTGTTGCCTGCTCACAGAGGCAGACCTGGGCTGGCCACCAGGGTGCCACAAGCTGCTCCAGCACCTGGAGGCAGTTGCTGCTGGCTGGGTGGGTTGTGGGGGCTCTGTGCTGGGCTTTTTCGGCCTTGTGTGACCTGTCAGCTCTCCTGAGAGGCAGGAGCTCACCTGAGAGGCAGGAGCTCACCTCTCTCCAGGTGCTGGAGGTGTGGGAGGTGCTGTGCAGGGTTCGTAGCAGTAGGCACCACAGGGCTTGTGCTAACTGGGCAGAGTCAGGTCTGTTCCCTGTGTCTTGACAGGGCAAACTGCACTCCTGAGAGCTTCCTGCCAGGCTTCCTTCTGTTTATGGAGTGGCCTTCTGTCTTCCCAGGCACCAGCCATGGTGCTGCTAAAGGTGTTGGAGGCATTACAGCTGGCTCCTGCTTCTCTGTGACATCTGGAGCTGTCACTGTTCCCTGTGTCTTTGCATTGACAATGGGCTTCTTTGCCTTCCTGTGCCTCTTCCTGAGAGCAGAACCTAAACCCCCACTCTGGAAATGGCAGTGGGAGGGTGCTGAGCCTTGTCCTCCCTCCAGGTGTGTGCCTGCCAAGTGCGTGCCACAGGGAAGATGTATGCCTGCAAGAAACTGGAGAAGAAACGGATCAAAAAGAGGAAGGGAGAAGCCATGGCCCTGAATGAAAAACAGATCCTGGAAAAAGTGAACAGTAGGTTTGTAGTAAGTACATAGGAATTGCTCTCACTTTGCTGGGATGGTTGATGCTTCCTCCAACCAGCCAGCCTGGCACCTCTGTGCTCCTCACCTGGTGTGGAGAGGCAGGAGCAAGCTCTGCCCATGGGGCAGGGTCCTGGTGGCTGCACATCTCTCACAAGGCTGGGGTCTGGCAGGACCTTTACTGCCTCCACAATGTGCTGTAAATGCCCCCAAAGTCAGCCCCAAACACCCATCTGGTGTTACAGGCACCGTTGTGACTTTTGGGGCACAAGTAAACAGTGAGAACTGTCTCTCCAGACAGTGGGGTGGGGAGAAGCCCAGCCCTGAGCTGTGTGATTGGGAGCTCTGCCTTGGTGCACTGAGGTGTGGAAAGCCTGAACCTCCCTTTGCAGCAGGTTTATCAGATGCTGCCCCAGTGTTGCTGTTGGGTGCTGCCTGCCCCTGGGGGAAGCAGCTGTGGCTCAGGGAAATAGTGTCCTCCCTGTCCGAGGAAAGCTGGGGGTGTGCTGGGACTGCTGGGCACTGCCATGTCCTCCCTGGGTTTGCACAGTTCCTCCTCTGCTGGCAAAGGCCCAGTCCTGAGCCCGTGAGTGGCTGTTTGGGTGGCAAAGTGTCCATGGGAGTGTGGGCACCTCCCTCTTCCAGCTGTGTCTTCTAACAGCCTTTCTGCCCTGAATTGCAGGTGAGCTTAGCCTATGCATATGAAACTAAAGATGCTCTCTGCCTAGTGCTGACCCTCATGAATGGAGGGGACCTCAAGTTCCATATCTACCACATGGGAGAGGCTGGTTTCGAGGAGCCCCGGGCAGCTTTCTATGCTGCTGAGATCTGCTGTGGCCTCGAGGACTTGCACCAGGAGAGGATAGTGTACAGGTACGTGCTGCCTGGTCCCTGCTGGGAGAGCTTGTAGGGCCTGCAGCAGCAAGACGGTTCCTGCTGCTCTTACCAGCTAAGAAAATAAGCTCAAGGCTTGAAAGCAGCACAGAGCTGAGTGAGAGGAATCGGGAACAGAAAGTTGATCTTGTGGGAGAAAGGGAGAGCTTAGTTTGGCTTCCTCGTGCTGGTAAATGATCGCCAAGAACAGGATGTGATCATGCTGTGAATGTCTCAGGGCAGGCACTGAACTCCCCGGGCAGTACTGACACTAGAACAAAGGAGGGTAGGCTGCCCCACCGTGCTCAAGAGCTGGGGAGGAGGGAGAACAAGTGGATTGAGTGTACTCACAGGGTGTTAGGATAGCATGGCTAAACACTGGCCAGGAAGTCCCTTCTGGTCCTACCTTGCCCTGGGGCATGATAAGCAGAGAAGCCTCTGCTCCATCTCACTTGCATGGCCTCCCCTACAGTGAGTTCGGCACCTGCAAAGAGGGAACCATCCCCAGGCTCACTGCAGAGGGTTGAAGGTTGTTGTTTCCCACCTCTCTGCCCAGGAGGGGAGAGCTTACAGGGTCAGCTCTGGGGCAGAGGGTGAGGGGAAGGTTATCTGTGTGCCCAGGGCAGGGGCATTGCATCCTAAAGTTGCTTATCTGGGACTTGTTGAGATGTGGCTGTTGCTTGTGTCCTTTGCTTTGACAACATGCTTCTTGCTAATTGAGTCCCTTCCCTCCTAGGGACCTGAAGCCAGAGAACATATTACTGGATGACCACGGTGAGTGCAGGGTCAAGAGGAGCCCCAAGCCTGAGTTTTTTCTTACACTGCTTGAACCAGGGTTACCCTGTGTTTTTGGCAGCTTCAAACACTGCCCCCTGACTTTGTCCTGTTAACTTGTCCCCTCCTCTATGCAGGTCACATCCGTATCTCAGACCTGGGACTAGCTGTGCATGTGCCAGAGGGCCAAACAATCAAGGGCCGGGTGGGGACAGTTGGCTACATGGGTAAGTGACCCCGGTTTAAGCAAGAAGTGGTTCAAAAGATGTGCTCTCCCTGCGCTCACACATCCCTCACCCTGCTCCTCTGCAGCTCCGGAGGTGGTGAAGAACGAGCGCTACACGTTCAGCCCGGACTGGTGGGCTCTGGGCTGCCTCGTGTACGAGATGATCGAGGGCCAGTCGCCCTTCCAGCAGAGAAAGAAGAAGATCAAACGGGAGGAGGTGGAGCGCTTGGTGAAGGAAGTGCAGGAGGAGTACTCAGAGAAGTTCTCGCCCTGCGCCCGCTCCCTCTGCACCATGGTACGGGTGTGCAGCCCTGTCCCTTCACTCCCACCACTTCTGTGCGTGCAGCAGCAGAGCATGGGGGCTGCTCCCTGCAGAGGTGACAGCCAGGTTCCCTTGTCTCTGATAAGGCAGCACAGGAGGGTTCAGAGTGCCTTCATTCCTTGCCCAGCAGGCCTGTGCTCTCCGTAGAACACACTGCAGGAACCCAGGGCTGCTCCTGCACACAGAGCACCCTTCATCCAGGACGTTGATTTCCTTTGTCTCGCAGCTCCTGTGCAAAGACCCTTTGGAGCGCCTGGGGTGCCGAGGAGCTGGGGCCAAGGAGGTGAAGGAACACCCTCTCTTCAAGCACCTCAACTTCAGGAGGCTGGAAGCAGGCATGCTGGACCCTCCCTTCAAGCCAGATGTAAGTCCTGACCTTTTCAGTCACTGGTGCTGTCAAGGGAAGAGGAAGCCCTGGCATGGGGAGATGGGGCCCATCCCCTTCCCTGGAGCTGGCAGAACAGGGCTCCAGCAAGCTCTGGGCTGCAGGGATAGGTGGCCTGGGCTTGGCCGTGAGCAACAGATGGAGGTGGTGGCATCAAGGTGGAGCCTGGCATTAGAACAATCTTTGTGCTGCGTAGCCCCAGGCCATCTACTGCAAGGATGTTCTGGACATCGAGCAGTTCTCCACGGTGAAAGGAGTGGAGCTGGAGCCCACAGACAATGACTTCTACCAGAAGTTTGCCACAGGGAGTGTGCCCATTCCTTGGCAGAATGAGGTAGGTCTTTGCTCCTGCTTGTGCCCGCCATGGCCGAGGGCAGTGTCCCCATGCTGTCCCCGCTGCTCTCATGCTCTGCTGGGCTCTCAGTGATGGGCTCCACGTGGCAGTTGCTGCAGCCTTCTTTTTCCTCTTCCAGATGATCGAGACAGAGTGTTTTAAGGAGCTGAACGTCTTTAGCACAGATGGCACAGTGCCCCCAGACCTGGACTGGAAAGGGCAGCCTTCTCCACAGCCCAAAAAAGGGTTACTCCAGCGCTTGTTCAGCAGACAGGTAAGGGTTTGCCCAGCATTTCCTCCCCAGCCAGTTCCCCAGCAACAGTGATCCTGATCCAGCCTGTGCCAGGCAGGTCTGGCAGGGAGGTGGGCACAAGAGGGCAGCAGGCAGAGCCTCCCCTAGTGTTGGGTGGCCAGACCCTAGGGCTCTCAGGCACCCGTGCAAGGCTGCAGGGAGCCAGCCCTTGCCTGGCTGGCACTCCCCATGCTGGGAGAGTCAAGAGGGCTGGGAAGGAATGTCCTGGCTAAACATGCTGGAATCACCCAGGCAGAGGGATGCTGAAGACTCTAAAATAATAAATCATCTCCCTTCTGACTTGCATAATACCATCCCTTGCTCTTGGAATGGGCTGTCTGGGCTCCCTAGAGCACTTCTGCCAGATCTTGAGCCAGCCAGAGAGCAGCTCTTTCGAGGGATGAGAACAGAAACGTCTTGCAGCTGCTGTGGGCTTGCTTGTCTGCCTGTCTCCTCTCCCTGGGACAGTCTTTGCCTTCTTTCCAGGCCTGGCAAAGCCTGGGCTGCTGCCTCTCAGCAGCTGTGTGCAGCTGTAGGACTCCAGCATGGTTGGCTCTGGACCTACTCAGCCACCTGGTGCTGACTCCTGCTCCTTGGCAAGCTCCGAGTTGTGCTTTGCAGTTCAGTGGGCAGCCCGAGCCAGAGCCAGCTCTGGGGATACCCAGCCCTTCCCGAGGCAGGCAGGATCTGCCAGAGGATGGGCAGCTGTTTGTAGTAGCAGGGGTTGAGCTGTGATTTCCCACGTGTTTTCTCTTTCCAGAGGTGAGCAGTCACTCCTGGCTGCTCTGCTCAGGGAAATACCCGGTGGCCCACGGACATGGCAAGATCTGGGAAAGAGGAGTGTTATCCTTCAGTGCCTATCCCCTTCCCCTGGCAGAGCACAACCTGCTTGTTGTTCTAACTGCCCCCTGAGCCACTAATCCTGCATCCCTGCTCTTGCTGCCTTTGTGGGGGAGGCCTTGCCCTCAGCTTGAGCCAAAGTTGCCCCTGCACTGCCGCTGCTGGGAGTTCTGCTCCCAGGGGGCTGTGGGAAGTTTCCTTCACTCCTCTCCGGATGTCCAGGACACACAGAAGGGTTGAGAAACTGTGAAGGGTTTGGCATTGCCCCGTGCTCAGACTCCCATTTCAGCAGAAAGGGCTTCAGCTGCTTCCGTGGCCAGCTGAGCCCCTGGGCGGGGCTGATCGTCTGTGGTGGCACTGAGCTGTGTCCCTGGGTGGCTGCAGTCCCCGGAGCCCAGCTTCCTCACAGCTTCTGAGCTAGCCAGCTGCGTGCTCACCAGTCTGTCTGCCAGGGGCTGAACCTCCAGATGCAGCTGGACTGTTCTCTGCAGTCTGGGGGTCCCCTCCAGCCCCTTGCCTCCATGTAGCTCTCCTGCACACAGGCTGGGGAGGGGGGGCCTGGCCCATCCCTGCCAGAGGGCAGCTGTAGGCTGGGTTGTGTGACCATGCTCACCCTCTGCTTGCTGTGCTCCTCTCTCCCTCCCTCCTCCCTCTCCTTGCCCTTCTGACTTCAGGACTGTTGTGGAAACTGCAGCGACAGCGAGGAAGAGCCCACCCGGCTGTAGAGCACAGCTTGTTCTCCAGCCCCTGGGACCCCCTTGCCTCTCCCGAGTGCCCAGCCTGAAGGACACGGTCGCAGTGGCCCCACAAGGTGGATTTGTTTACAGTTTTACACGTCTGTATTTGAAGACTGTGAGGATGATTCCAAGGCTGGCAGCAGCACACGGCTCGGGCTGAGGTGCCTCTGACCCACGGGCAAGCCCTGAGACAAACCCGGACGCTTCCAAATCTGCCACTTGGGATGGTGCTGCTGCCGCCGGCTGCCGCTCCCCTCCCGGGCCCAGGGTGGGAGGGAGGGATCGTGGCAGCATGGGCCGAGGCCAGGCTGGAGCAGCTCTGCTGACACATTCCACGGTGCCAAAGCGGCACCGCAGGTTTGATGTATATTTATATATGTCGGTCTGTACATATCACATGTCGGTTTTTAATCTATGGGTGGGGGCCTGCACTGCCCCCACCCTGTCACAGGCACAAATGTCCTCCTATGGGAGGAGGGACGGTCCCAGCTTTGTTCCAGGGAGTCCTGGACAGAGGCCTTCTGTGCCTTGAGGTGTCTAAATCATCTTTCCTGGACCTTTCTGGCTGTGCTGAGGTGTCCTGGCTCCAGCGGAGTCCCTTGCTCAGCCCCGAGGCACAGGAAAGTGCTGTGCCAAAGCGTCCCCCGTTGCGTCCTGGCAGCAGAGCGTCACTGCCTCGTCCTCGCGTTCTGTCTGCTGGAGCCTGCTGCCTCCTGCCTCGTCTCACACGTGCTGCCAGCTCCAGCGAGCTGATCCCAAGCCCCTCTCCAGACTGCTGGCACGGTGGGACACGGCCACTCCCAGGCACCTGCTGCTGCTGTGGCCAAAGGGTCGGTCTGATCCCCAGCACGCTGCAGGACGGTGACAGCGCAGTGCCACCAGCTCCGGACCTGTGCATTCCAGAGGTGTGGCCGTCCCCAGGCCCAGCTCGGTGGTGGAGGAGCAGACACATAAAGGACCCTGCTCTCAGGGAGCAAAGCTGTGGTAAAGGGAATGTTCCTTCCCGGGGTCACGTGAAGCTGTGACCCAAGAGTGAGTGGGCTGGGACCAGCTCTGTGTGTGTCCCCAGGAGTTCTGGGGAAGCAGCACCGTTCCTGCACCCACGTGCAGGAGCTCTCCGTGGGGAGCAGCGTGGGGATCAGCCCATCTCTCCATTCAGCTTGTCCTGTCCCCTCTCGTGTACACTTGTCCCAGCTGTGTCCTGAGCAATAACTTGTCCCTTCTCCGTGTGTGTGTGTGCACACGCGTGTGTGCGTGTGCTGCTGCCTCTGCCCATTCTGAGCCAGGCCCCCCAGGGGGGCTGAGCACCTACTTGGACCTGTGGTATCATTTGCTTGCCTTGCACTAAAGTTGGAGAGTATTTAAATTTTTAACCTTTTGTTAAGTGTAAAGATTTGCCGTGCCTTGTATTGCTCTTGTGTCATGGGGGGCCTGCTCTGGGCCATACAGGGTTGGGAAGAAGGGGAGTGGGGACCTTGTTCCTGGGCTGCCATGGGCTCTGCTGGTGCTCCTGTCCTGCAGGGAAGGGCTGGGGTTGCCATCCAGGGCAAAAAGGCTGATGCTGGCTGAGCCCTGAGTACCACAGATGACCCTCAGCGTTTTCTGCTGCGTGTCTTAGGTCAGTGTGGGGGCATGATAGGTATGAGGCCTTGTGCTGTTGGGATGCTTGTGCCTGCTGTGCTCCCCTCTGGGGCATGTCCATCCCCAGCACAGCCCCTCCTGGGCTGTCACAGGTGTGCTGTGGGGCTGAGACACAGTCCTGCTGCCCTCTGGTCATGGTGAATTCCTGCTTCAGGGGGGCCACCATGAACGGGAACCTTGTGGCAGCACAGAGTGCTGCTCCTTAGCCCAAGGAACAGCCCCTCCAAGGGGAG
>VWZT01003050.1:0-12619 GCA_013397055.1 Pachycephala philippinensis
TGCCGGTCACCAAAAGGCCCCAATTAAACCTTTAAAGGCCACGAGTTCCTCAGCAAACGGATTCAATGGATTTCTGTTATCCCCTCGATCAATATCTCCAGCAGGGCCAATTAAGCAGCTCATTTGCATACAGCACATCCAGCTCCAGGAGCCTGGGTTGGGATGTGGAGGGAAGGGAAAGGTCCTTGCTCTATTTCAGAACCATCATTTCCCCTCCCCTCAATTTGTTTTTAATTTCCTGCTAAACAAAATGCTAAAAATAAGCACTTGGGAGCCGTCAAAACGCTCTGCTATAATTATAATTCTATTTCATTTAGTGCACAAAAAAATGGAAATATCCTGCTGTTGGAGAGCTCCATTTTCCTATCCCGTCCTCCCCAAAATAAAATGTATTTATATCATCCTCCCTACCATACAATTGGCTCCCAAACCTCTGTTTTTATACAGAAACTGCTGGAATTTTTCCAACAAACTCTACTCCAGAGGAATAAGGAGCTGCAGCTGACGCCCCGTTAGGATCCTGCGTTTCCAGGAGAGGCAATTTGCACAAATGCCCAGAGAAAAACAATCAGGAATTCAAAGGAAAACAACATGTTGGGCTCGTTGCTTCTGGAAATGACTCCCTGGAAGAGAATTGGCCCGAAATAAGGATTTGTGTTATAATAAATGAGAGTTTGCCATAAAACAAACAGCACTTCCCTCAAATTCTAACACAGGAGGGAAAGAAAAAAGCTGGAAAGACTCTTGGAAAGGGATTTTTATGATTGGGTAAGCACAAAAATACCCAAACCATATCGGATTTACATGAGCAACTCTCCACTAGGGAGAGAGGAAGCTGGGCTGGTTGGGAAAAGGACTTTTAAATCTATCTGCAGCCCTCAGTGTCCAAAGGGAAGAGGCCACAGGAAAAGAAATTCCTAATAATTTGCTCATAAAAACACACAACTGGCTGCCAATGTGCTTAAAGAGGAGGAAAAAGAAAAAGGAGAGGGATGGGATGGAGAACAGCAGTGCTGGCCACAGCTCCACCTTTTTCTGGAAAAGCAGGATGGAGATTTCCCTAAAATCCTTAATTCCAGCCTCTCCCTTTGGTTTCATTGCTGCTTTGGTTGATTTTTGGAAGGAATGACCCCGTTACCAGGCTGGGTGTGACCCCAAAAGCGAGGGGGAGAGCGTGGCTGCTCCTGCTCTGTCCCCTCGCCACAAATCGCAGAGAAAATGGAGTTTTGTGGTGTTGGGGCTGGTGTTAATTATCCCATTCCATCCCATTCCAGAGCCCGGGGAGTTCTGGGATGGGGGAAACACCCAGGGAACAGCCAGGCTTGAGAGGCTCTGATTCACCTCTGCACACCAAAATCCTCTCCCAGCCTGCAAACCTGCCCCATGTGCTGTCAAACAAAAATAAAACAGGAAAAAACTGTGGAGAACTCCAGGCCCTCGCTGAAGGTTTGAGGTTCACGCTGAGCAGAGGCTGTTTGTGCTTCCTGTTCCTTGAAATAACTTAAATTCCATTAACACAAAGGGGAAAACCCCAGGATTTTTGGGGGTGGGAGAGAAACTTCAACCCTGATCCTCCAGCCCAGTTTTCCCATCAGAAACCAGCCTGAAGAAATGAAAAAAAACACCAAAAAAACAAAAAAACCCTCTCCCAACTGCTCTTCCTGCAATTAGGGAGTGATCAGCTGCAAAAATGTGTGCCTGGGGCTCGGCTCTCCCTAAACTGTTTATTTTATTGGAGCCCAGATCACATTTGGAAGAGTTTAGGCAGGCTGAGGTCCCCTCGTGCTCTGATGAGAGCCAGAGCGCAGAGGCAGCGCCAGCCCGGCTCCCAGGGCACTGCTTGTCCCTCTCACTCCTTGGGAAGGGATTTTTCCCAGAGCCAGGAGCTGCCATCACCCCCTATTTTCCCTTTTTCCCCCCCTGATCCTTGGCAGGTCCCTATTCCAAGCCAAATCCTGCAATTCCCACCAAAATCCCAACAGCTCTGGTGTCTGAAGTGAAGCCCAGCACGGATCCTGCCACGCTCAGGGATGGAGCAGGGGGAAAACTCCAGCTCCTGCTCCAGCCTCACCCTGGGCACAGCAATATGTTCTTCCAGGTGTTTTTACTTTCTCTTTGTCCAGGATTAGGGCCAGACTGGGGAGCTGGGGGAGTTTTTTTTGGGATGAATCCACCCTCGTGTGCTGAAGATCACTCCTCTCCGTGCTCTAGGGAATGAGGAGCCTGGTTTTGGGGGGGACAGGGACCCGTGGGATGGATCTGTGATGCCCCATGTGGGGCTGGTGGCTTCCAACCACATCCAGGGAATCAGGAAACCCCCCCAGAGCACAGAAATCCCAAAAAACATCCAGGGATTTGTGCTGGAGGAGCTGCACAGCCAGAAAGCCTCAGCTGCAGCAGCCAAAGGAAGAGGAGATGGACACAGTGAGGCAGCCAAGAGCCTCTCACCTGACGTTTGGCCAGGTTTTAATCACAATTTCCACATCCATCGAGCCAAAAAAGCTCTGTTCTGCCTGGTTTTCGATGCACAGATGCAATGTTGGCCAGGAAAAGCCTGCTCCTGTGGCCATCCTGCTCCCTGCAGGGGCCCAGAGGGAGGGATGGGATCCCTGGGATCGAGATCCCTTGGGATAAGGAGCCCTGAGCAGTGTGGGGCTGCTCCCTCCCACCCTCCCTGCCCTGCTGTTGGGAATTCCCTGGGATGCATCTGCTTCACATTACCACAAAATTGGGTCTCCCTCAACCCAGCAGAACAGAGCCACCATTGTCCCCTCAGCTCCCCTCCAGTGAGGAATAGCAGGACCCAACCTGACCCACTGCCACTTCCCTGCCCCGTCTCCAAAAGAAAAAAGGGATTTTTTTGGGTGGCTTTTTCATCTTCTGTTCCAATGAGAGGATTTCTCGGTGCCCCTCTCCTCCTCTGTCACTGCAGCAGGGGTTGAACCTGACTTTTTGGCACCGTCTGGGTTGCTTTTCCTGCTGGGCACAGTTTTTGGGGCAGTTATTGCATTTTGAGAGCCCCTTCCCCGAGCCCAGGAGCAGCAGAAAACACCTGCAGCCATCCCTGCAAAGGCAAACAAAGGGAAAAAAAAACAGGGAACAAGGAACAGCTCGAGCTGCCCAAAGCAAACTCTCTTCTCCCAGCACTCTGCTGCTCTTGGCACGTTTTTCCCTGCTAATGGGGGGGATTTCAGCCTCCAGCTCCCCCCAAAGATGAAACCAGAGCTGAGAGCAGAGCTGCCAAGAGGGTAGAACAGAGCAGGAATGTGATCCTGCTCCACACAGCCAAACCCTGCCCAGCTCCCCCAGTCCCCACGGCACGGCAAATTCTGCTGGACAAGCAGGAAAACCACAAAAACCTTCCCTGGATTTTCCCCGTTTGGCTCCTCTGCTCCAACACAGGCCCTGCAAATGCAAATATTTTGCCTTTTTCTCTGCTCTCTGCACCCAGCAGTGATGAGGGTTTGTGTCACCGTGCTCCGAGCTGGCTGTTTGAGGAACGGTGCTGGAAAGATCAGCCCAACAACAAATCTTCCCAAGTCATTTGGCCATATTATGTCAACACACACTTTTTTTTTTTCCCCTCAAGTCTCCAGCTCGTCATTTTTGGGATGACGAGCCCAGTTTGAGCACTCAGGGTGACCCAGCAGCTGATTAAAGCAGGGAATGCAGGAGAAGTGGCTCCAGATGGGCATTTCTGCCAGGCCAGGAGCTGCCAAGGAATAATCCTCATTCCCCAGAGCACGGAGAGGAGTGACCATCAGCACACGAGGGTGGATTCATCCCCAAAAAAACCTCCCCCAGCTCCCCAGTCTGGCCCTAATCCTGGACAAAGGGAAAGTAAAACACCTGGAAGAACATATTGCTGGACAAAAGGGATCAGCCTTGGGGCTGAACGCCTCATTTGTCAGGGATTGGGATGTGTCAAAACACAGGCTGGCAAGGCCTGGAAAAACTGGGAGCTGGGCAGGGGCTTTGGACTTTTTCCTGGAGGTGCCAACAGCCCCTTTTGAGATGCAAAAGAACCTTCTGTGCTTCAGAGGGTTTTATTTTTCCCTCCACCCCACCTCCCAGGAGCCAAGGGGTGTGTGAGGATGAAGGGTCGGGAGTGGAAGGGGATGAGCCCAGCCTGTGTCACCCATGGGCACACCCAGAAATCCCTGGTTATGCCACAACCCCGCTGTCGCCGTCCCCAATCCGCAGCAAAAATAACATTTGTTATTTTAAAGCGTTATTTCCATTCCAAGAGAGCAGCAGCAGCAGCAGCGGTGGGAGGTGGGAATTCACCCCCGAGTCCAAGTGATGGATGAGCTCACTGAACACCTTCATTCACCAGCCCTCGAAAGGGCTCGGAAAGAAAATAAAATAAATGTAAACAGCGCCGTTCAAAGCTTCATCATCGAGCTTGATTGTCTTAATTGGGAAATATAGCCCGGGGTGACAGGCAGGCTGGGCTGCGGGGATTAAATAAATGGGCACCGCTGCCATGGAACGATGCTTTTCCCCCACGGAGCAGCATCCAGGCCCCAGGCAAGGCACCAAATTGCCCCTCACCACCTGAAAAAAAGGAGTCAGCGGCTGCTTGAGACAAGACAAATCATCACAGAGCATCTGGCCGACTTCCAAGGCGGGGAGATGAATTATTTTAGCAGCTGATTCCCTCGTTTAATAGCAATTTCTACCGGTTGGTTCTCTGCAGTCCGAGTGGCGGGGATGGATTTAAATAATCCCCGCCATGTGTCAATAGAAAATCTCATTTCCACTCTGCCCAGAAGCAGAGGAGTAATTATAACAAAAAAAATAAATTAAAACCCCCACACTTTTCACAGTCAAAGGCCTTTTCTGATCAGGCACAAGACATTAAAACACATTTAAGGAGGCCCCAGCACCCAAGTGCGAGGAGGTGGGAGGGGAGCGATGGCAGCAGGATGGATGCTCCCTCTGAGGGGAGGAAAACCACCACATTATTCCTTGCTTCAGCTGCAGGAGGGGAGAGGAAAGAGGAGGAGGAGGGTGGCTCAAAATTGAGGTTTTAAATCCCAGGTAGGGCCTGTGACCACCCGAAGCTTTCAAGGCTGCAGCAAAAGAGTGAGGGAAAAGTCAGCGGGGAGGAGGGAATCCTGCTGCTCCAAATCTCCCCATCCCAGCCTCAGCTCCTTCCTGCTTTATTTTCCTGCTTTATTTTCCAGCATTTCTGGCTGGCAGGAGCAGCAAAAGCAACCCAAACCTTTGTCAGGGTCAGTGTTCATCAGTGAGGGGGAAATGGGGCTTTGCATTTTGGGTCAATTGTTTGCAGTTCTGGGGCAAACCCAGCCAAGGAGCAGGGGAAGGGCTCGTTTTACACGGAGCCAGTGGAAAAGCTGAAGTCCCTTGGTTGTGACAGCCCTGTGCCACCAACCCGGGTGGCATTTCAGTGCCCATGACTTATTTACAGTTCAGCTCCACAATTAGGTCTAGGTTAATGCCAGCTCCTGGCTGGGCACGGTGTGCCAGGAGCTGCAGCCTCTCCATGCTCAGGGATAACCTCTCCAGCCAAATTCAGCTGAAAAAAGAATTCATTTCCACCCCAAAGCTGCTGATCTGGTGGCCAAATAACTCAGTGGTTTCAGCACCTGCTCATTCTCCCTGCTTGGTGTGGTTTGCTCAGGTTTTCCAGGAAACAGGGGGCAGATCCCACAGCTCCTGCTCCAACAGGTGCAGGAAAAATCCGATTTCCCCGGAATATCATCACTATATTATATATATATATCATCTATATATATGTCATATCAATATATATATCATCATCATAACTCCCTGGAGTTATTTAAAGGATACCTGGAGGCATTTCAAAGATATGGAGATGTGCACTTGGCTTCGTGGTGGGCTTGATCTCAGAAGGTTTTTCCAGCCTTAATGACCCCAGGATGGTGGCAGCTCCTTTCACTGCCACACACTGCAGGGTTATTTCTCAACCACAGCCCTCACAAATCTTTCCTCCCCCGGATTTGCAGCATTCCACCTTTCCCCCCACACCAGGCTTTTCATTTGTTCACAGTTCAGCCCCGTTTTCCTCGTGCCAAAGGTCTCTGATGCTGTAAATTCAACAAGAAGCATCACAGCATTTTCCTTTCCAGCCTCTGGAGCCTGCACTCTGCTGTTTCATGGCCTGGCCTGAATTCTCTGAGCTTTTGGGCCCTTCAGCATCATCCAGCAGAGAGAACTGGGTGGAAAAGGAATTCCTTGGGTTTGTTTCCAGCCCGTACTTTGCTGTAACATCGGCACACTGGGAGCAGCTCAGGACATCCCTGTGCAGTGCCAGGCCCATCCCTCCCTGCCTGAGCCCCTCCCCAACCCAGGGATAAAGTGCAAACCAGGGGCACCCTGACACCCTGGATTTACCCCGCCAGGGGCACCCTGACACCCTCTTAGTGCTGTACATTATCGACTTTAAAATGACTGAGATGTCTTTTTTTTGTTGGTTTTTTTGATTCTTCTCTCATTCAGGAGCATCCATCTCCAGCTGGATGAAATCCTTCCCTTCTTTTCCCTGCTTCCCACTCAGCCTGTCCTGGCTGATTGCTGGCCCTCTCCTCCTCTCCCACCAATCCAACACCACACCCCATTCCCACCAGGAGGAAACGTTTCACCGAGGTTTTTGCACGGTCACAAACCCCTGGAGCTGCCAGAGGGGATGTTTGCACATTAAACAGCATTTTTGGAGAGGAGATTCATTGGGATTTCTACCTAGCAAGGAGGAGTGAGTGCTGTGATGCACGCCTGGCTCCAGGGAGCTCCATCCCAGCTTCAGAGGGTTGGGATATTCCCTTTTTTTCTGGGGAGCAACCTGCCCATTTCACTCAAACCCACCTGTCAGGGTTCCACAAAAAATCCCAAATCCCAGGCAGGCACCTCGATGAGTTCAAAGGACCATCCCCAAATGCTGCTCCTGTTCAGATGGGAGGAAAATGGAATTTTCTATTTTCCATCTTTCCATTTCCAAATGGAATACGTTGGAAAATGGATTTCCCACCAAGCAAAGGAGCAGTTTGGGAGCCCCACAGCAGGCTCCGTGCTCCCAGCCAGCCACGTGCCAAAGGGAATAAACTCAAGGAGCAGCAGCATGTGGAGGAGCACTGGGAAGAGAACAACTGACAGGGCAAATCAGGGTTTGTTCCCATCCCAGCCATAAAAGAAAGAGAAAAGTCACATCTTGGGTAGCTATAAAAAGTCCAGAGAGTCCCAGTCTGGCAGATGGAGGAAATGCCCCACGGACATGGAGGAGAGCGAGGTGAGGAGGACAGAGGTGATGGAAAGGGCATTCCTGGGATAAAATTACCCACATCCAACTATTTCTCCTTATTGGTACCTCAAAAAGTTCCTTTTTTCCCCTCTTTGTGTGCCCTGAACCCCATGGAAGCTCCTCATTTTCTGTGTGGGGTGTGTGGGGAAGAGCCACAGCCCTGCTGGGACCAGCCCCCTCCTGCTCTTCAGCACCGCAAATTTCCAAACATTTCTGAAAATATTCCTGAAATTTCTGAAAATATTTCTGAAAATATTCCTGATTTATGAAGCTGGCTGAGCCCTGTGTGAACCAGTCCAAACCTAAGGTGTCTCCCAAAGGTTTTCCATTCTCTCTCTCTCTCTCCCAAAAATCTTAGCTCCCTTCTGGGTCACTCCAGGTCTTCCCATCACATTAAGTCATTTATTAGAGAGGATTACTCAGTGCCTGTGGTTAACCCTCCCCATTCCCAGTTACTGCTGGGATTTAAATACTGAATTTCAGCAGTAAACAGAGATTAAATCCTAATTTCCAGCCCTCAATCCCAAAAGGAGGGTAGGACATGCTCAGAGGTGGCCTCTCACGTGCTGTCAGTGCAATTAACAGGAATAAAAGAGTAATTAAATCTTCCTGTGCTGCAGGAACGCCGAGGGGAAAGCTCTGCTCCACCCCAGCACGGGCAGACAGGAGCTGGAATTCAGTGCCCATCCTGGGAACAAACCGAGCCACCAAACCAGGAATTGATCTCCTGAGGACAGGGATTTATGGGCTCAGTGAGCACACGGGGTGCAGACCTCGGCTGTGGTGATGTGACCCAGCCAAAATCAGCAGATCCACCCCGGCCAGGAGCAGCTCTGCCCCTCTCCCACCTCCTCCTGTGGGATGCAGGACCCTTCTCTAGGTCTGAGCATCCCACTGCTTCCCAACCTGAAAAACCACCAGGAGCCAGAGCTTTGCTTTTCTCCACACCCAGAGCCTCAGGCCGTGCTGGAAAGAGCAGAGAAGTCTGGGAATCGCCCGTTTTCCACTGCAAAAGGTGGAAAACAACAGCAGCATCCCAAAATCCCAGCAGGCAGCCTGAGTTGTGCAGCATCCTCTGTCCCCTCTGCTCCGTGGGACACGGGGACAATGGCATTCCATGGACACAGCCAGAAGGGATCACCCCCACTCATCCCAAAGGCTCCAGCTCCCACATCCCCTGCTCTCCTGCAGCAGCTCCCAGCACCCACAGAAATGGGATTTTAATGACCAGGAGACCCTGCTCCAGCCTCCTCCCACCGCCTGGATTTGTGCTGGATGCTCTGAAGGAGCCGTTTGTTGCAGGAGCTCCCACTTCTCCTCTCGCTCGCCCACCAGCTGCCACAGCAGAGGAGGATTCCCAGCCACAAACATTCCCTTTCTGTTTTCCAAAGGGCTTCTCCCACCACGAAAACTCCTTTTTTTAGGATTTTTTCCTTTGTGAAGCAATGCAAGCAGGCACTGCCGATGTGAAAAGCCAGCAGCCGGCATTCCTTCAATATTTTGTGCCCCCGATGAAATCAGGAGTGGGATGCTAAAAGATCATTCCTGCCATCAAAATGGGGCTGTGCAGCCTCTAAATTCATCACTAAATCCAAACACCTTCTGTTCTTTGTACCTGGATGCCAAATGCCATGGAGAACATCCAAACCCTCAGCTTAAATCTGGAGTTAAACCCCAGGGTTAAATCTGCCAGGTTAAACCTGGGGTTAACCCCAACCAAGGGTTAAATCTGCCACAGCCTCATGGAGCCTCCACATTTCCAAAAGCTGTCCCAAATTATTCATTTTCCTGCTGTTTTCAAGGTGATTTCTAATGATTTCACACCACAGGGTGTTGAGAGAGCCACGGGGAGTCCAGGCTGAGTCCCAGGTGTCACCAGCAGCAAGGACAAGTGGCAAAGAAAAGAGTGGGCTGGAAGTAAGGAAAACCACCTGGAAAACCCAGAAGAAGTGGGAAAAGGATCAGCTCCTGGCTCTTCCCCTGTGCCAGCACTGGGGGATTTGCACAAGCGAGAGCTGGGAAGTGTGAAACAAAAAATGGGGTTAAAAAGTGCTACATGGGCTCACCCTGCTGTGGACATTTGGGGGTTTCTCTGCTTATCGCAGAGCAGCAGCAGAGTTCAAATATCCACGAATTTAGGTCCATTTAATTCCATTTAAACTGAGCTGCTTCACCCTAAATTCTTCCCCGCTTCGTGCAGGGGCACTGACAAGAATTGTGTCCAAAAAAAAAGGGTTTATCTGATGTGAATCTGGAGTTACAACGTGAATATTTGATATTCCTTCAGCTGCTCCATCCTCCCTGCTGCATCCCTGGCTCATTCCCACCACAGCCGGGAAAGGAGCGGGATATCCCCGCGGGATGGGGAAGCCACGGGGGCGTTTCCCCTGGGAAACACCTCCTCCCTCCCAGCCCAAAGCAATTACGGGAGCTTTCATTCCCGGTTTCGCTCTTGTGATGCTGACGGCGGGCGCTTGGCAGCAGCAGGAGCAGGGAGATTCCAAGAGCGGAGAGATTCCAGGAGCTAATTCCACACTGGAATCGTGTCCCCAAGCAGAGCCAGGCGCAGGGAAATGACTTTAGCAGGTTGGCTTCATCCTGCTGCCGTTGGCTTTCCCGGATTTTCATCCGTGGATGTTTAATGTATTCCGAGGGAGGCGCGGAGACAGCGAGGGAGAGCCAGACAGATTTATAATGTGCCAAAAAAATAAGGTCATTTGGCAGAGGTTTGGGGGCTCCGGTGCCAGGCGGCAGAGCAGAGCCAGAGCTGGGAGTGTCTCCCTGGATTTAGCACGCCCAGGCTGGATGGATTCCTGGGAGGAGATGGAATTGGGAAGCACAGCCTCCCCCTCGGGCTGCTCGGCCAAAAAATCAGCTCCATCATCCATCCCCATCCTCCTCCTGCCGCTGCTCTGCCTCCCCTTATCCCCTGCAATGGATACGGTGCGTGTGGGATGAAGGAAAGTGATTTTCCCTGGAGCAGACACACCAAAAAAGGGTGGATCCCTGATATTGGGGAGATCCTACAACACCTGGGAATGGGAGCTCGTGATTCCCTCGGGAGCAGCACAGGGCACTTGGAAAGCCCAACCCCGACTATAAAATCCCTGTATTGTGGCATTTAGGCTGACTTCAGCTTCCAGCAGAGGGTTCAGCTGATGGCCACCTCCTAAAAGAGCATCCAAACCAGAAATCCAGGAAAATCCCACCTTCCAAAGCCTGGCTGGGGCAGAACCAGCAGCCAGCATCCCACAGTGGCAGCCCTGAGGTCACCTCCGTGTGGTCAGGGCTCGTTGACAGCCGAAACCTCATCCCGAAACCTCATCCCGGCTCTTAAAGCCCTGGAAAACCTCAGCTATTTCGCGTTTGTTCCAAGGAAAGGCCGCAGATAAAGCCCTGCAAATCTCGGGCACGCTCATCCCAGGCCGGGGATTAAGGACAGGGATTGGTAATTAGAGGGGCACAAAGCAGGGCTTGGAATTTTTCCCGTTTTCAAGGACCTCGTGTGGGTTTTGGGGCTGTGAAGTGCTCCCCGATGCAGCATCAGCGTGAGTTTAACAATGCCCTGATGGGGTGATAAGGGCTGAGCATTTCCTATTCTAATTAAGAGGAAACCCCTCGAGGCTAATGAGCTGCTGGGTCATTACCAGCTCTGGGACACAGCCTGGGAGCTCCAACATTCCCCCAGTTTCTGCTGCTTTATTGGAAACTGCACATTTCAGCCATAATACACCTTAAAAACCACCAAAAATGTGGTTAGCATGGATAATGAAATGCATTTCTCCACGTTTTGGTCTCTCAGGACATCACTGACGCTGAGCCAGATCCCTGGAAAATATGCTCCTAATCCTATTTGGCCACACAATCCTTTATTTCCTTGTGTCTTTTTCCCTCCTGTGACCACGTTCCTCCCCTCTCCTTCTCTATTCCAGTTTTTTTTCATTGGATTAATTCCCACTACAGCTCCATTACAACCTAAACTCTCCTGGGACCACGAGCCAGCACCTGGATCCAAATCCTGACTCTCCCAGATTGCGGCTCCGTTTCTGTTTCTCGCTCCCTTAAGCAAAAATAATAAATATATAATGCCCAACATCAGGAAAACAAGCAGCCCTTTCTATTCCCATCCGCCTCACCCACAGGTTTCTCAGCTCGGTGGATCCAGGATGACACCAGCTGGGAATGCTTTGCTGAGGAGGGGATTTGGGGTTATTTTTCCCGTTTTTAACAACGAAATTCCTTCTGTGCAAACTGCAAGTCACGGTGTGCATGGTGACACGTGCCTGGACATTAATTACCAGCTAATTAGGAGGTCTTGGAGCGGTTTGGGAGACACAAGGGATGTTTGGAGGATGGATGGCTCGGGTTTTCCTGACCTGAGCACTCTAGTGCTGCTCTCCTCTGCAATAGGGAAAGGAAGATGGGAATAGAGGAAAACACCTCGGGGAGAGCACGAAGGAACCAGAAACGGGGGAGATGCTGGTGAGATTGGAGAGGAAGGAGGATTTTGGAGGTCGTGACAAGGTGGGAGGTTGTGACAAGGTGGGAGGTTGTGACAAGGTGAGAGGTTGTGACACCCCAGCTTTGAGCACTTCTCTTCCTCCCGCTGGATTTGTTCCTCCTGTCGCTGCAGGGAGCAGCAGGCAGCTCCCATATTTGCCAAATCCATCATGGAAAACCCCTCTTCCCACTCTGCCCAGCCCCTGGTGGCCCTGAGGGGTGGCAATGCCAGCTTGGGGACAGTGACCCAGCTTGGGGACAGTGACCCAGCCTGGGGACTCACCAGGACTGTGGCTTCCTCTTCATGATGCCCTGGCGTCTCCACTGCGAGTGGGGGCTCAGGTGGTAGGTGAGCTGCCTGCAGAGCTTCTCCATGGCTCCCAGAGAATCCCCTTCCTGAAAAAACACGGAATGGACACGGCCTGAGGGCTCTGCAGCGCTGGCACCGCACCCACGGGACGCTCTGAGCCCGGGCTGGCTCCAGCTGGGAGCTGGGAAGGCTGAAGGGAGCACCCTCAAAAGTGTCCAGGAAGGGGGAAAAAATCCCTCTGATTGCTCAGATATTGCAGGGATATTACTATTATTATTATTATTATTATTATTATCATCATCATCATTATCATTATTATCATTATCATCATTATTATCATCATCATTATCATTATTATCATTATCATCATTATTATCATCATTATCATTATTATCATTGTCATCATTATTATCATCATCATTATCATTATTATCATTATCATCATTATTATCATCATTATCATTATTATCATCATCATTATTATCATCATTATCATTATCATCATTATTATCATCATTATCATTATT
>VWZT01003050.1:53038-64268 GCA_013397055.1 Pachycephala philippinensis
CCTCATCGCCCCGGGGGATTTGCAGGAGTTTGGCTGTGCCCTCGTCCCTCAGGGATGTGTTTTGAGCAGGGAGGGGTCCCCCCGCCTGTGCCCTGCGGGTGATGCTGGCACTGCATCCCGCCACGCCGAGCCTGGCTGCTCCTGCACCTGCTCGCCTCCCTCACCTCCAGCCCTGTGCCCATCTGGAATCACCTCCTGGCCCAGCCCGAAGCCCCCTCCCCATCCCCATCCAGCGCTTCCACCCCCCTCCTTGCACGTGCTGCTCCTTCCAGCAGCTCCCCAGCCGATATTCCATCTCTCCTTATCTTGCAGGGCTTAGGGCAGGGATTAAAGCTCTTGGATAAAGCTCAGGGGGAGCAACTCCTCCAGCCGGGCTCTGCTCACCTGCTGCCGGACACGGATTGCTCCAGAAGGGCCTTCGAGGGTTCAGCTTTGGGGTGATGAGGCCCCAGCAGCGGCCTCAGACCCTCTCCTGATGTTTTCCAGCACAGAAACCCTCTGCAGCTGTTCTTAAAAACAATCCCAAAGCAACACATGAGAACTTTCTGCCTCCTCTGCCTCTGCACATCCACAAACACACGAATTCCATGTTATGTTGATGGATGAAAAGCAGCTCTGCTCCATCACCAAAGAGCTGCAGGCCCCTGCAATTGTTCCTAAAACTCGACTCGTTTTCATCCACAGACCACGAGAACAACACAGAGCCCCAGTGACTTCACCAGGGTTTGGCTCTGCCGTGCTGCACATGAGCCAAAACACCACCAAACCCGGCTGTCCTGCCCCAAAAAGACAGTTTATGGGCCCAAACTCCATTTTGCTGCTTCACCCATAGCCAGTGAAGTCAGATGAGCAAACAGGCAGCCAAAGGGCTCGCAGGAACCACGAGTGCGCTCACCAGAGGCCTCACCTGGCAGTAAATCTCCCGGAGGAGGCAGGGAGAGGCGGCCAATGTCAACAGGAGCACTGGGAAGCTGCGGTGCCACCCCTCCGGCAGCATTTCCCCTGCAGACATCAGCCCCGCCCTTGGAAGGAGCGCTCCTCTCTGCCCGCAGCAGGGATCTGACACGGGATGGCAAAAAAAGAGCTGCTGGGACCCTCCGTGTCTGAAAATCCTACTGATGGAGCAGCATTCAGACCTGGAGCCTGGCACTGTGCCCCAAAACCCTTGGCATCCTGAGCAGCCTCACCCTCAGTCCTGCTGGTACACACGACTGCAAATTCGGGGGTGTTTGTCTGAGGGGGTTTCTTCTTTTTTATCAACTCCTTTCATGCTCTTTATGATATCTGATCTTGAGTTAGAGAAGTCCTTAAAGGGAAATAAATTCAGCTCGTGAGATCATAAAAGACAACAGCTTCTCCTCTCCCACGAAACTCTGATTTAAGGATGTCCTCACTTTTCCGTCAAAAAGGAATTAAAGTTTTTCAGAGCATTACACAGAAGCCAGGGAACATCCCTAATAACCTGCTGGAATTCCCACAGCAAATCCCTGAAAACAGAGGTTTCCCCTCAGTCCCAGGTGGGAGTACTCACCAAAGCTCGTGGCACACCTGTAATAAATATATTTGTTTTCAGATAAAACCCATTCCCACTTCCAGGAAGGACTGGCTGGTTTTGCTGGAAGATCCCTATCTCTTGCCAGCCACCTGTGTTTACAAAGTCCTGCAGCTCACCCCTTGATCCAGGTACTCCCAGGAAGATTAATTCCATCATTTCCCTGAGATAGAAAACCCCTTCCTGATCCCAGGTTTTGCCCAGGACTCCCATCCTGAACTGCAAAATCCACTTTGGACGAGTATGATCCAAGGTGGGATATTCCAAAGGGGATCTACCCTTGGAGCCCTCCTGGAGTGGGAATTTTCTGAGGTCCTGAAAAAGTGATCCTGGGAAAAGGATCCTGACAAAGTGATCGTGGCAAAGGGATCCTGGAAAGGGATCCCCATGGGAGGATGGATCCCAAAACGTGCATCCCAATCCCAGATGATCCCTCAGCAGCGTGGACTCCCCGCCCTTGGGTACCAAATCCACAAAAACCACTTCTCCAACCCCATCCTTTCCCAAACTCAGGTGCTTTCCCCCTCTCTCTCCTCCCAGATTTCCCACGCAGAATATTCCCAGCCGAACTCAAACCCTGAACCCTGAGGAAAATAAAAATCCCTGGAGCTGCCGGAAGCAATCCTCCTCCCTCACGTGATGCCTCCGGCTTTTTTCCCACTCCAAGGCCTGGATCCCGTGTTTATAAAACTCAAACTCTGTTTACACGCTGACCAAAAGTTGTTTAGCCCGAGGTTAAAGCTGCCAGGAATTTTTCTGGAGTCATCTGGAAAAGCCACCCCTTTGCTTCCCTTCCAGCAGGATTGGGAATTCCTTGGGGAATTCTCTGCCCCTCGGGCTGCGGGAATGGCACTGCAGGGAAAAAGGGTAGGGTTGGTGTGGGGAGTTGTGGCTTTGGGAGTCAAAACTTCTTCGGGAAGTGTGTTCTTGGGATTTTCCTGAAGTTTTGTGCATCCCCTGCCGGGATCCAGCACTGGATCCATAACGGGATGTGAACACCCCCAGCTCAGGATCACTGGGAAAGGGGAACCCCAGCAGGACCAGCCCTGCTCTTGGGAAGTGCTTTGCCAGGATCCCTTTTCCAAGATCTGTTTCCCAGGACCCCTTTGCTACAATCACTTTTCCATGATCCCTTTCCCAGGACCCCTTTCCAGGATCCCTCTCCCAGGACCCCTTTCCGGGATCCCTTTTCCAGCATCCCCTTTCCAGGATCCCTCTCCCAGGACCCCTTTTCCATGATCCGTTCCCCAGGATCCCTTTTCCAAGAACCCATTTTCCAGGATCACTTTTCCAGGATCCCTTTCCCTGGATCCCATCCATGGGCTGACCCCATCCATGACTCCTCATCCCACATCCCAGCGTGTTTTCCCTTGGGAACAGGAGGGATCCGGTACTGGGGGGGTTTATCCAGCCCCTTTTCCCCATTTCCTGGGATTGCCCACTCTGTGTTTGTGCTCCCTGATTTCCCTTTGGGATTAAGGCCCCTCTGGGATGGATGTGCTGCTGCCAGCCCCGGCCTGAGGTGGTTTTTGGGGACAGACGGACACAAGCCAAGCTCCCTGACCCATTTCCTGCCTTTCCAGCCATTCCCGGTTGGAATGGGTGCCTTAAAAGCATCCCCAGCACCTCCCACACTGCAGCTCCTCCATCCCAATCCCGTTCCTGCTCCCTGCCCTAATCCAGCCCCGGCGATCAAATTTGGCAGCTCCAGAGCCCCCAAATGCCGGGAAGAGCGGTGCCAGCCTGGATCCCTTCCCAAGGAGGAGCAGCCCGAGTGGCAAAAATGCCAGAGGGGGGGAAAAAAATCCCAAAACTGCCTCTCCCCACGCCGGGGCTGAGCAGGAGGAGCTGAACTTTGGGATTATTTGTCAGGAACTGCTCCAAATCCTATTTGTGCAAAGCCGCTTAAACCCTCCTGTTCAGCCTTTTCGCTGTTTGCTGACGAGGCTGGGGGGGAAAAAACGAGTTTAAAACTGGATTTTCCTTCATGCTCTGCACCTGGGAGCCGAATTCCCAGCTGGAGGGGAAGGTGCAGCTCCCCAGGGTTAAAATAAAAAAAATAAATAAATCATAATAAATAAGGATTTTTAAGCCCTGTCACCTGCTGCTCGCTGGAAAAGGGAAATAAAGGTGGGAGGGGGAGGGCAGCAGATAAATCCTTGTTGTTCCAGCTGGATTTTGGGTTGGGGATGTTCACGGACTGGATTTATCCAGGATGATGAAGGGAATGTTTTCAGGGCATTCCAAAAAGTCCAAGGTTTAGGCTTAAACTAACTCCACCACCTCCAGCCTAACAGCCCAGTCATGGTTTAAGGAGAGGATTTTCACCCTCCTCATTTTAATTTTGTTCAAGATGAATTATTTTATTGAGAGAATAAAATATTTCAGAGGGAAGAGTGGCGAGATTTTCCAACCAGGAATAAAATGCCAGCACCTGCTACACCAAAATCTGGATTTTCCCAAAGTGATGCTGTGGCCCAGTTCAGGCACTTCATTCATAAAACTTCAAAACCTTTCTTTTGAGAAGAAATAAGTAAAATATTTTGTGTTTTCACTTTAAATCTCTCAAGCACGGGGTAAAACTGACCAAATTCCAAGAGTTCCCATCCACAGAGAGGCTTAAATCCCATTTCTTTCCAACCTGGAGTTAAAATAAAAGGTCAGCATTTCAAAACTAATCATTATAAATCAAAGTTTGCAAGGGAAACCTTCTGATTTTGGAAACAGCAAATTCTTTCTCAGTTTTCTGGGATGAAATGAGTGGATGGAGGGAGCTGGAATCAACATTTTTCTTGAATAATCCGTTTTTTCCTGCCTTTTTCCTGTCTCTCCGGAGTGTCCCAGGCTGATCCCTCTCTCTGGGCA
This sequence comes from Pachycephala philippinensis, assembly GCA_013397055.1. Taxonomy (NCBI): domain Eukaryota; kingdom Metazoa; phylum Chordata; class Aves; order Passeriformes; genus Pachycephala; species Pachycephala philippinensis. Next base: position 57,456 of record VWZT01003050.1, read on the forward strand.
GACCTAACACAGCACCTCCCAGTTCTGGGGTGGAGTTTTCCAGGAATCCTCATCCAGGGGATAAAATGAGCAGGGGAAAAAAAAAAAAAGAACCAAACAAAAAACAAACCAACCTGCATCAAATTAATTAATCCCAATTAATCTCACTGGAATAATCAAACACAAGGACAGGATGAGCTCGCTCAGCCTTTCCCTGGCAGAGAATTTTCCAGGGAATTTGCCCCACAATCCCAAAGGGTCGGGGCTGCCCATCGCCTCCCACCACAGCCCAAAACCGAGCCTGATTTGGGGTTTTATCAAAGGGGTTTGATCAGGTCTTGTGATCCTGCTGTTCCCTAATTCCTGAGCACATCCCCAGTTGTTCCAGGATTCAATCCCCAAGGCTCATTTGAACCTCCTGGCAAGTTCTCCCCTTCTTCCTCTGGGCACAAAGGTGATGGAATCAAGGATTTTTCCCCTTTTCCAGCCCAGAGCCGAGTTCTCCATCACTGGAGTTTGTTCAGCTCCAGCTTTGTGGCTTTTCCACATCCAGCAGCCTCATTCCCTGGGAGAGGATTAATTCCCCTGCCCCAAACGAGGGGTGGGAGAAGCCTTTTGCATCAAATCCTCCTTTCCTGGGAAAGCAGCTCCAAACATTCCTAAATCATCCGGCCCAGATGGAAAACGTGTTCCTGAAAGGAGGATGTGGAATAAAAAGTGAGGGAATGCAGACAGGCAGGAATGGGAGGGAAACGGGACGGCACAAGCGCAGGTGATCCCATAAAAGCCAAAATCTGCTCCTCACAATGGAATTATTTGATTTTTTAAGCACAGCCAGCATTGTTTTCTCTCGTTGTGACGAGAAAATAACAGCACAAAGGCAGTGGAGGGAAATAGGAGGGAAAAAATGCAGTTTAAGGAAGAAGAAAAACGGGATTAGGAGGGAGAGGATGCAGGTGGAGAGCATCTAAATGGATTTTGGAGCATCCAAAATTCAGAAAGAAGAGGCGAGTTGTGCCGGTGAGCCACAACCCGAAATTTAGACCTAAAATCTAAGAAAAACATAAAACCAGTGCTGAGAAGTGTGGCTCTGCCTCCCTTTCCCCTTTCGTGGCGTCACTCAGCATCTCAGGGACACTCAGGACATGAAAATATCCCAGAATTGGAGGCACCACAGTTTAAAATGCAGCTCCTGCACTTCAGTTTTGAGGAATTAAAAGCAACAGCCACCAGCACTTAGCAAAATTGGCATTAAAAACTCAGCAACCACCCAGCCATGGCTCGGATCTTTGGCTTTGCAGAGGCTCCAAACCCTTGTTCAGAGCAGCATTTTGGGGTCTCTCTCATCACCACAAGGATAATTTCCCAGCTTTCCCACACCCCAGAGCCTCCTTTACCAGCAGAACCTCTCCCTGGCACAGCCAGACACTCTAGGATTATTATTTATTGTTTTTTCCAGCACAAATTAACCCAAAGCCACGAAAAGGTTCGGGGAAGAGAAGAGAAAGCTCATCAAGCAGCAGATGGTGACAGTCCTGAGCAACTCAGGGGCCTCTTCCCTGCTTAGTCTTAGCCTTAATCTAGATAAAAGCCCTCTCCTCTCGAGCTCAGAGCTTATTTTGCACAGTAAGAAGATGAGGGTGTTAAAACGTGGAGACCAGGGGGAGTGTTGCTATTCTGAGAAGGGGATGAGGCTTCCCAAGACCCAACTGCTCCATTTATTGCCCCGAATATTCCCAATTTCCCCCTTCTTTCCACCTGGGATCACCCACGAGCCCCTCAGGGAAGAAGAGCCAAAGCTCTTCCAAGTGATTTCAGTTGGTTGTGGCCACCAAAATAATTTTGCCAAGGTGAGTTCACATTTTGAGGCGTTTTAGAGCCAGGTTTGGGGGTTACACAAGAGCCAAGTGCATGATGCACATCCCAGCATTCCCACATGGGATGGATTCATGAGTCACCCTCTGCTTCCAGCACCTCGGGAAGGCCAAAAAAATTCAATTAAACTCCTCTGATGCCTTCTTGGCATCTCCCAGGAGGTCAAAGCAAACAAATCCCAACCCTTCCCCTTGCCAGGAGGAAAAGCAACGCCTGCTAATGGCACGGAGAGGTTTGGGTGAGGAGCTGGCTGGGCACGGGAGGGTTTCCCATTTCCAGGAATGCTGAAGGTCACAGCTTTCCTGGCAGCTCTGTGCAACAGCTGAAACCCCCCAGGCTCATGGCTGGAAGTGAGTGATTTTGGGGAAATGAGCAGAATGCGGCCCAGAGCACCCTCCCCCTGCGGAGAAAGCAGCAGGTAGGGACGATTCCCAAAAATCTCTCGGCAGCAAGGTCACATCTGGATTTGCAATCAATGGCGAAGTTATCAGCAAGGCTGTGCCACGGGAAATGAGGCTGGGAGGAGGAGGAGGAGAAGGAGGAAAAGGAGGAGAGAAGGAGAAGGAAGGAGAAGGAGAAAGAAGAGGAGGAGGAGGAGGAGGTAGCAGCATTAGTAAAGCCCCAGAGGACACAGCCCCCAGCAGAGAAATCTCTCCAGCAGGACCCTGCTGCCTCTCCCAGGCTCCTCTCCCAGCCAGCTCCTGGAAACCCTGTGCTTCCAACAACATCAACATCTGCAAGCTGCTCTCAGGACAGTCTGGCCAAAAATAGCAGGGATGTGCTGTCCTCAGGGGCCATGAACCTCTGACCCCACTGAGGTCACACCGTGGGACACACAGAGAGCACTGGGAGCATCACACACGTCCTGCTCAAAGGAGGGTATAAACCACACAAGGAGGGATTCAACCCCACCAGAAATGTTGGTTTCAGTGAATTTTTGATCCCAACCCCTGATCCTGTTCAGAGGCAGCAGCTCACCCTGATGCCTTACATTTTAGCTTTTATATTTTTCAAGTTCTGCATTCCCAGTGTGTAACTCTGCAGTGTCCTGCAGCCTGGGAGCTGCTGCTCTCTCATGCTGAGACAGACAGAACAAAGCCTCTCCAGGCTGCTCTCCAAGGACACCCAGCCCGGCCTAGGCCCAAAATGTGTAACCCAGCATCTTGAGAAGGGGGGCAAGCTGAGGGGAAATTCCATCATTAGCTAAAGTTTAATTGGTGAAATTGGGTTGAGATGCAAATGGCCCAAAGCTATAAAAGTGTGAAGAACTCGTGACTCGGGGTCCATCTTGGGTGCAGCCTTTGGCCTGCCCAGGGTGTGCCTCTGAAGGCCTTTCAAATAAATATCCACCTTTATTCCCTTCCTCCTGTCCAGTCTCTGTTTCTAGGTTGGCTTCTTTAGGCATCAACCCCACTCAGCAAAGCCTCCCCCAGCCTGTCCCCATCCCTGGCAGCCCCCAAAGGACAATGCTCCCCACGCCTGGGAGCTCGGATCTGATGATTGAAACATTCCCAGCTCAGCACAGCACCAGCAGGACTCGGGGGACAGCAGACGGCAGGGAAGGGGAGCAGCCCCTCGGTGCCAGCACCCTGCACCAGGGAGCTCCTGCCACATCCCTTCCATCCCATCCCACTGGGAATGGTGGCCTGAGCTTCATTTTTGGGGCAGCTCTAAAGTTCAGCTCCAATTTCTCTCTCTCTGCAGCCGCAATGCCACAAACCACTCGAGGCTGTTGCTGCTGCAGCAGCTCCTCCACCCCGGGCTGTGTCATTCCTGCACTCTCAACCCTCCGGTTTTCCACAGATCTGCCCGGATCCTGGCTCTCAGCCACATGGGAAGTGCTTCCCAAAGGATCAGGGCAACCATTCCGAGGGTCCCATTGTGCTCCCTCGCGTTTTCAGCGAGCCCAGACAAACAAAGGCAGGCGAGTCCCGGCGGGCTGAGCTCCGGCAATCCCTGGATACCGGGGGCTCCTTCCTGCTCCCATCCCTGGATACCGGGGGCTCCTTCCTGCTCCCATCCCTGGGTGCCGGGGGCTCCTCCCTGCTCCCATCCCTGGGTGCCGGGGGCTCCTCCCTGCTCCCATCCCTGGGTGCCGGGGGCTCCTCCCTGCTCCCATCCCTGGGTGCCGGGGGCTCCTCCCTGCTCCCATCCCTGGGTGCCGGGGGCTCCTTCCCGATGCCATCCCTGGGTGCCAGGGGTTCCTCCCTGCTCCCATCCCTGGGTGCCGGGGGCTCCTCCCTGCTCCCATCCCTGGGTGCCGGGGGCTCCTTCCCGCTGCCTTTCAGCTGCTGGCACTGTCCCCCGGGTCCCTGCCAGCCCCCAGCCGTGCCAGGCTGGGAGGAGATGCCGGGCACCGCGTGTGGGCTCCTCTCACCCCACAGCCTCTTGTTTGCTCCACACACCTCCAGCCCCTCCCGGGAAACGCCTGAGGGGAGGGATTTTCCTCTGGAAAACTCCTCTGTGAAAGTCTGCACCCCTGAATGAGGGTGGTGGCACCCTGAGGATGGCAGAGCATCCCTGTGGGAGCGGCATTCCCGGGCCAGGCGCTGCCGGCAGCTCTCCCGTGATCCGGGAAGGTTTCCTACAAACCATTTTATCCACGCACGATGGAGTGCCATGAATAATTACAGCGCCGGGAGTTCGCCTCGCTGCCCGACAGCAGCAGCTTCGTTCAAAGCAAAGGGAGGGAGGAGAGGAGTTCCCGCATCCATCAGGGCCGGGAAACGCCGGGATTGCGGCTTTAAATAAAGGAGAAGGTGGGGAAAAGCTCAAATTTCCCAAAGAACAATTGGCTGCCTAATTCCCGTTGCCTTCAGGGCAAAATTAGGCTCAGGAGCTGGATCCCGGGCAGGAAATGGTGAAATCTCGCTGCCATCATCGTGGAAACAGCACCTTTCTACCCCAAATATTGCTGTTGATATTAATTCTGAGTTAACAGACCCTGTGCTTGGTACAGAACCAACATTAGACCCGCGGGGGGCTGAGCTTTACGGCTGCCACAACAGAGAAAAGCAAATCCTCTGGAATTCCGCCTTTAATCCATAGCAGGAAAAGGTTTGTCCGATTGCTCTGACCTTCGCTCGCTCAGCCTTGTGCTCACCGGGCTGGGCTTCCACAGGGGGGATCCACAAACCCAATTTATTCCTTACAAATCTCCTGCTCTTCCCTTTCCCTGCCTGGAATCAAGACCTGGGAAAAACAAACTCCCCCTCCAGGCTTTCTCCAGGCAGCTGCTGATGCGGGATGTTTGTAATTCAGAGTTCATCCGTGGCCTGGGATGCTGCTCGAGGGACACCTCGTGCCTGGGTTTGTTGTTTATTGGGAATGCGGATGGGGATGAAAGGACAAGGAGTTTTGTCCGGGAGGTGTTTTGGTGCTTGGAGGCTCTGGGGACACGGTGGGGAGCAGGATGCAGGAGGAGCAGCACGGCCACGCTCCCGGAGCCCTGAACCCACAGGTCTGTGTGTGCTGGGAATGCTTTTCCCCTGGGAGATCCCTGGCTCTCCCTCAAGAGGAAGCTGTGGGTAAAGTCGAGCTGGCCGAAAAATCCCCGTTTTCATCCCACACCTGCCCTCAGCGCTCAGAACCGGGGCGCTGCCGAACCCGAACATCACCCGAGAGTCGGGGACCCCTCGGGAAGGAACCTCGGCATGGAAACCGCTGCTGTTCGAGGGATTTTGCATCCCTGCCACAGCGAATCCGGGCCCGCTCGGGGGAAAGGACGGGCTCGTGCCGCCATCCAGCGGTGCCCGGCGGGGACAGCCCGGACAGGGACAGCCCGGACAGGGACAGCCGAGTGGGGACACCGGGGACACCCTGCACAGGGACACCCCGAACAGGGACACCCAATTAGGGACCCTATTCCCAACGCAGGGATCCCGCTCCAGATTCTCTGTCCGGCGGGATTTCCGCTCCAGGTTCCCCCTCCAGCCCCTCCATCCTCAGGGATCCCCCCTCAGGAATCTCTGCTCCGAGATCCCCCTCCAGACCCTCAGTCCCTGGGGATCCCCTCTCAGGGATCCCCCTCGAGCCCCTCCACCCTCAGGGATCCCCGCTCCAGGATCATCCCACAGCCCCTGTGTCTGCAGGGATCCCCTGCTCCGGGACCCCACTCCAGACCTTCTATCCACAGGAAATTCTCCTCCAGACTCTCTGTCCGCAGGGATCCCTGCTCAGAAATCCCCCTCGAGCCTCTCCCTCGGCAGGAATCCCCGCTCAGGGATCCTCGTTCCAGTCCCTCTGTCCTCAGGGATTCCCGCTCAGGGATTCCCGCTCAGGGATCCTCGTTCCAGTCCCTCTGTCTTCAGGGATTCCCGCTCAGGGATCCTCGCTCCCGTCCCTCTGTCCTCNCGTCCCTCTGCCCTCAGGGCTTCCCCCTCAGGGATTCCTGCTCAGGGATTCCTGCTCCAGCCCCTCCATCCTCAGGGATCCTCGCTCCAGCCCCTCTGTCCGCAGGGATTCCCGCTCAGGGATTCGTGCTCCGAGCCCTTCTGTCCTCCTCAAGGATCCCCCGCTCCTGCTCCTCCATTTTCCTCATGGATTCCCGCTCAGGGATTCCCGCTCAGGGATTAGTGCTCCAAGCCCTTCTGTCCTCCTCAGGGATTCCCCCCTCCTGCTCCTCCATTGTCCTCAGGGATCCTTGCTCAGGGATCTTCGTTCCAGCCCCTCCATTTTCCTCAGGGATTCCTGCTCAGGGATTCCTGCTCCGACCCCTCTGTCCTCAGGGATTCCCGCTCAGGGTTTCCTGCTCAGGGTTTCCTGCTCAGGGATTCCTCCTCAGGNCTGAGCCCCCTCAGAGATTCCCGCTCAGGGATTCCCACTCCAGCCCCTCCATCCTCCCCACTCCACACCCTCTGAAGTCCCTCTGGGTTCCTCCTCCATCCCCTCCATCCTCTGGGATCCCCTCTCCATCCCCTCCATCCTCTGGGATCCCCCCCGAGCCCCCTCAGGGCACAG
>VWZT01003050.1:64599-83040 GCA_013397055.1 Pachycephala philippinensis
CCCGAGCCCCCTCAGGGCACAGCTCCCCCTTCCCCACCGACATTCCTCAGTCTGCCCCAATCCTACAAATCCTTCCCTCGCAAGAAGTTCAGGCTTCTCTCCCCGACCCAGATCCGCCTTCGATGTCTCCTCGTTTCCAGGCACTTTCAGGTCACCTGCATTTCCTGGGATCTCTCTGAGGGTTTCCTTTTGGAAATGTGCATTTTTAAGCTGTTTCCCCCCATTCCCTGAGGTTTAAGGAACGAACACAGGTTTTCAGGAGGGTAAGGCTCAAATTTAGGGGCACATCCCTTGCTCGGAGCCCCACGGCGAGCCCTTACACCCCATAATCACCTTTTTTTTGATGCCAATTGTGCCTGCCAGGTGACAATTTTGCCCAAGGTCACCCCTGTTTTTCAGTCCCTGACCTCACCTGAGCCGCTCCTGGGCTCTCATCCTTTCCCCACAAACAAAACAACTCCGTGCTGTGATTATTTCATGACCACAGGGAATATTTTGCCCCCCTCCTCACTATAAAACGCCTTCTTGCTGGAATATTACAAGCAGGGATCCTTTCAAAGGACAAATGCCATGGAATTGTGACATTTCCTATTTGCAAACATTAAAAAAAGCTGCTCTCTTCCTTCCCTTTTTGTCACTACAGATTGAATCTTCTTATTTATCCAGTCAAGGTGCACGAATCCTGTTGCAAGGAGCTAAAAAAAGAGGCAGCCCAGGGAAATCCGTGCTTAGATCCCAAGAATTTCTTTAACATCCTGCAAAGAAAACATCTTCAGAAGGGAGTATTGGTCCTTCCAGGGCAGGACGGGGCCTAGAGCAGCTGGGCTGGCCCAGGGGATGCAGTTTGAAGGTGACAGCAGAGCTGGAAAAGCCCTTTAGAAAGCAGAAACACAAACCAAGCTGTGCCAGTAACCCAGGAAAAGGCACAGCAAAGGAGCTGGAGCTGTGGAGAGCCTCTGCAGGGCTCTGAGGGACAGGGATAACTCAGGAATGGTGCTGGAGGAAGATCCAAACCCAGCCAGGTTTTGGTAGCTGAGCTGTTTCCAGCCTGGGTGTCACAGACACCTCAAGGTCAGGCCACAGAATGCACCCAAAAAAGTTGGAAAATCTGCCAGAAAGGATCCACAACGGATCCTGTGTGTGTGCAGCTCCTGAGGATCTCCCAGATCCCAGGATCTTCCTGAGCTGGGCTCAGGAATCCAAATTTTGGTGACAGCAGACAAACGAGTCACAGGAGGTAAACACAAACACAGGGTTCTACCTCCAGATTGATTTTCTCCCTGCCAGGCAAAGTTTTGCTGAGTGCTGGAGGGAAAAGGAGAATTTACAACCCAAATTCCAGCAGCTGCTGTCACACTCATTCAGAGGAGACTTTGGAGAGCAACATTTCATTGAAACTCTTTTCTTTCCCACAAAAAAGCTGCAGCCATTTCCCTGCCGGTGCTGATTTTCAGCTCTGCTTTGCTGTAAAACCCAAATATTTGGCACGAAGCAGCTGCTGAAAGGAATTCCAGCCCTGCTGGCAGATGGCAGCTCCCCTCCCAACCTGCAGCAGGCTGCTGAGGGTGGCTGGAATCTCATTTCCAACACGGCACGTGTGGGTTTGTGCCGGATGAGCAACCTTTATTTGATTTTTCCTTGCCCTTATTTGCAGTTTGTTAACAAAACCCCCTTAAAACACCAGCTTTGAGCTGCTTTTATACCCAGAGCCAGGAGGAAGCTTTGGAAAAACCTCACTCGAGGCTGTGGCACGAAATTACAGCAAGTTTCCCTGTGGAAAAGGCTTGGGAAAGGGTCCAGGCAGGATTGATCACCTTTTACTTCAGAACCAACCAAATTCAATCACAAATTGATTTGCTCAGCACAAATTGATTTTCTCCCCAGTTTATTCAAGTGTAACTCCCTGAAACCAGGATTTTCTCCAAGGAATTCTGTGTGAAACTCTGAACAAAGCCTTGTCAAACAACTGCTGCTGGTTGTGGGAGTTTGTTTCATAAAAGGAGGTGTCCCACTGCCCTTCTCTTCCTCTCTGCTGGGTGAGGGACAGAATTCAGGCCAAAAATGATTTCTGGAGTAGTGGCAGCCTCACTCCTCATTCCAGGTGGGCATTTCAGAGCCACACCAAAGGGATGGGTAAAAAAAAAAATTAAATTAAAATCACTTTTGTCTCCTAATTCTCAGTAAAAATGATAAAATGATGTCACAGATTGACAGGTTTTTAAGCAATGCTCTCATTCCCACCAGGTTTGAAGAGGCACCATTTGGATGCTTTGAAGTGTCCTATTATCAAGGAATAGCAACAGGAGAGGTGGGTTTGGATCCCAATTTTTCCATTTCTCAATCCCTACACCACAAACCAAAGGGGAAAAAAAATCTATATAAAGTGCTCACTACACCTTGGGCACACAAAAGGGTTGAAATTTCATTTCACTGCAGATTTTTCCCTGATTTCCTCATAATTTTGGTTGATTTATGAAAGCTCTGCAGCCACCGGGCTGTGGAAATAAAGACAACAAGGATAAACTTGATAGTTTTTATTCTGCAAAGCAATATGCACATCTTACAAACACAAAAATTAATCTAGGAGAGAAATGTCATTTCCAAATCAGCTATTAACCATCATGCAACAAGACAAGTGAAATGTAAGAAAACAAAACAGAACAAAAAACCATCTTGAACCCTACAATCACCTGCAGAGGGTTGAAACCAAGGCTCAGATTTTCTATGTAATGCCAAAGGAAATGCAAAACAAAACAAAACAAAACAAAACAAGAAAATGGCAGCTTTCTAAGAACAAGAAAACACGTACAAATAGAATCAAAACTGATTCAAGTCATAGTTAAAAAGAAAAAAGAAAACAAAAAAAGGAAAGATCAATATGATCTGAACTTTAATATTAAAGTTTTAACTCTTCTGTTTGGCTGCGTTTAACTTTGTACATCGCCTGGGAACAATCCAATATTCCTCAGCATTCCAGCATTTTGGCCTGCTGGGACCCCCTGCACCTCCCTGCTGCACTCCAGGGGGGCAGAGGGATGAACTAAGGCCAAAAAATCCAACTCTCCAACGTTTTCCCTTCTGCATTTGTGGGTCACAATCTTTAATATTCCCGGGGGGTGCAGGAAGTGGGGGAGTTTTCAAGCAGGCTCCTTTCATTGCCAAATGTTTTCCCCAAAAGCCCAAATTCCAGTTTGGGATGTTTTGCAGTTGGAATTTGTTGAAGGAGAAAGGATTTGCTTTGCTTTCCTGAAGGAGTCAGGTGATGGTGGGTGGGTTTTGGGTATTTCCAGGATTTGCACCACACCTGTCTCCCAATCCATCTCCTATTCCTGCCACCCTTGGAGGCAACTCCTGCAGCGAGGATTAACAAAGAAGCCTGGGCTTGTGTGATTTAGGAGCAGCTCAGGCTGGGGTTTAGGAGCAGCTCAGGAGAAGCTCTCAGCCTGTTTCACCCCCCTGCCTCACCCCAGGGAAGCAGCATCAGCCCAGAGCAGCATCAGGAGAAAACTGGAAGCTTCTTTTTATCCCTAAACTTCAAACCAGGCCACCTCTAAAGCTTTGCCTTAACATTCCCTGGAGGAAAACATGTCAGTTAATCCCACTTAAGGAACTGAAATTCTAAGAGGAAACGTGTTCTGAAGGAAACTGTGACTGTTCAAACACTCTTTTTAAGACTCGTGAACTTACTGAAGTCCCAACACACACAGACCAGGAGTGGTGTCTGGAGGGAATAAACTGGGAATTTTATGCCAGCATCATTGAGACTCTGAGATTCTCACTTGGCTTTTTTCTTCTGTGGAGTTTGGAGCAAAAGGAGGAGGAAAAAAAAGCCTGTGGGAATAAATGAATGAATGAATGCAGAGCTGTCACACCACCTGATGAGAAAGCTGGGAGAAAAGATGAAAAGTCAATTAAGGCAACCAGTGAAATTTTAAAAGCAGTGGTAGAAATGTCTGCAGGAAGAGCCTGACCCCTGAAATTAAGGAGGCTGCTCAAGAAGGAGCCAGGAAGAAAAACCAGCAAAAGGCAGAACGGGGGAGGGAGAAATGCACGGAATAAAATCTCTGAGTGAAGAACGGACACAGAGAACAGAAAGGGTTTCACTGGGTGGTTTCTTTGACCTTCCTCACAAGAGCCCCACTCTCGTGGCCATTTTCCCCTGAGTGGACAGCATTAAATGGCAATTGAGTGGGACAGAGCTCAGCAGTGCCATTGTCAGCTGCCCTCAGAGCTGCAAGCACAGTCCCAGAGAGAAGCTCTGTAACAAACTCTGGGATTTCTTTTCCTTTCACCATTTGCACTTGCCCAGGGCTGTGCAGAGCCCCAGCAGGCTGTTAATACAATACAGCTTTTTATTAAGTTTCACTTTCTAGAAAGAAAAAAAAAAAAAGAAGAAAAAAGAAGTTTACAGAAAGCTGCTCTGCAGCAGAGACACACAATCCTGGCTGGAGGGCTGGGGATGGGAGGCCAAGTGGAAAAGTTTTCCAGATAAGTCTCTGTGCTGACTGGTTCTCTGGCATTCAGCAAGCCAAATGAAAAACCAAAAAAACCCAGGAAAATAAACCAAAACAAAAAAATCAAACAGTTCTTTTCAGTAAGTAACAGTTTAAAATGGGACTTCACTTCTTAATTTTTTTTTACTATGAATAAAAGCACAAGTTTGTCCTAAATACAGCACTATTAAAATGTGAATATGTATTTTTTTTTTCTTCCAAAAGAAAAAAAAAAATCTAAAATGTTGATACCTTTTCTTGCAAGCAAGGAGCAAATGGAATAAAGTATTAGGCCACACAAACACACATTGAATTAATGTCGTAGATTGGTGGCTTTGGAAATGCAGGATTATATCAAAGGTGCATACTTGGTTCAAACACACTGTACAGATTGGGCAAAAAACCAAACATCTCTTGGTTGCTTTGAGACACTTTGCAAAGGCATCTTCACCTGCCCGGGTGCAGTGAGACAAAAATCTCTGGCTCTGCCTCTGTGGAGCCTTTTCTCTGGAGTTATCTACACCAACATTGGGGTGTCCCAGCTCTGCAGCGGGACAAGCTCATCTCCTGGGACCTGCTCTGGATATTCTGCTTTTATAAATATGTACAAATCAATTACAGGCACTTTGAAATGTCTTTGGTTGGAATAAACCAACGTTGCAAGGTAATGGATTCACAGAGTGTTAAGACCCAGGCTGGGTTCAGCAGGCAATGGTTTCGGTCGCTCTCGGGAGAAGGAGAGGGGGGATTTTTATGCTTCTGACAAAGCGACCTGGAAAAAAAAAACACAAAGAGAGAGAAAATATTTAATTAAAGGCAGATTCTTAATCCTGTAACAGTGATCTGACTTATCTCTGTACAGCTGGCAGAGCTGTCCTTGACTTTTCAAAGCAGCTTGGAAAGTCTGACTTGGAAAGGAAATCAAAGCGAGTCTGAAGGTGTTTTGTACTTTGCAAAAATCAATAGAATAAAAGTCCCAAACCACCCAAAACAACAAAAAAAACCCCAGAAAAACCACCCCAAACCAGCTTACACTATAAAATATCATTAAGATCAAAAGGTGTCAACACCGGCTTCCTACTTGTCAATTAAATATATTCATATTCAATCCTTCAGGCAAACTGCAGGTCCCCAAGGCAGTACTGAACAATGACTCTTTCAACAGCTTTGTTATTGGTTTTAACTTAATTCTGATTAACAACCAATGGCTCTTTCAACAGCCTTGTTTTTAACTTAATTCTGATGAACAACCCTTAGAATTACTTATCATGTTTTACTTGAAGTTTTCACTCTGTTGTGGTAAAAGAGAAATAAAACTATTCAATGCCACCTATTCATTGCTTCACACAAACCAGTTCAAGCAACACCAGAATTACGGCAGAAGAGTCCCAGCCCAGCACTTCCTGAGCTGCAATAATCCATTTCTGGAGGAGAGAAATCTCATTTTGAGGATCTCCAAAGCACTTGTGTACATTTTGTAGCCCCCACCTGCACTGTCCACAATGAAACACCCACGTCCTTTTAAAAGGCAATTCAATCCCCATCTCCAGAGACAAGAAAAACCAGTCAGTCCTGTGTCCAAAAGGAGCTTTTCTCTGTTTTCTTATCAGAGTCAATATTTTGTTACCATGCACTCACCTTTTCAGAGCAGAACTCTGTGTTGCTTTGCCTCAGTTTGCTTGGTCTGCCTTTGATGACTGCATAGCAGAACATTGTGATCACCATCACGAAGAGGAAGTAACTGGTGTGCATGAGATGCAGGTTTATTAGGGAGCGATCATCCTGCATGCAGAAAAGCAAATTAAAATCATTTACTGACTTGGCACTTAATATTAAAGCAATAATTACCAGATCAACCCAGAAATCACTTCAGGAATCAATTTTCTCCCCTTCGCACAGCAATGGAAGTGATTCCTGATTGTGGCACAAAATGTTTCTTGTCTTAAAAATCTGTTATAGATATTTGTCCAAATACTGGCAGAGGCTTTTGAGAAATGATTTCAAAATATAAATGGTTATTAAGGGCTCTGAGGCACAAGGATGAAGACCATCAAACCCACTGGGGTGAAGCATTCTCAGCCCTTGCACCACACAATAAACCAGCAGCAAAAACGACAATTTTAGGAACCCTATTGAATGAAAACAGAGCTAAGCATTTGCTGAAATACCAGAGAACAGCCCAGCACTTACATCTGGAACGATAACAGTTAGTTTGGGATTTAAAGCATGGTAGACTTTCCCAATTGCTCCTTTGTAACACCAGAAGGGGTTGTAATCCTGGGCGTATTTCGTGTTCGAGTCCCTCGCCGTGGTGAAGATCTTGTACCACAGAGTGGCGTTGCTGTAGGTTTCAGGAACACAATGTGGTGGCTGACTGCAACAAAACAGAAATAATCAGCACCCTGAATTGCATTTGCCATGTTCAACCAGGACAGCTTTTCTTCTCAAAACATGGGTTTAGTTTGGGCCTTCCAAAGCAACAACAAAACCCCAAAGTTTAACCAAAAGGATCTATTAAAAACCACATGATTGCTACACTAAAATTAGAATTTAACTGCATGTTGTTGCACTGAGCCAACATCCCACAGCTTAATTGGAAAAACACTGGTTTTCCTAAGGCTTCACAGGTTGGAACAGTGTCAGGGAACCCAGAGAGATTTTGATGAGGGCAAAGCAGCGTTTGCCTTGCGCTGATCTCTGAGCAAGGAAGAGGGTAAGAACCTTAGTGTCAAATCTCATCTCTGAAACTCAATGATGGGGTGAATTCCTTCAATTTCCATGGATTCTTTTGCTCCCAGTGAAGTTTAAATCACAGCTGAAAGGCAGGAGTTTAAAACACCCTCAGAAAAATCTCACAGACAGCAGAGGTTTAGAGACAAATGTTTTACCATGGGGGAAGGAGTGCAAGGACAGAATTTCCACGATCAACAGGAATTTTTATGAGGAACTAACAACTGAGAGGAATTAATTAGCCAGGAAGCAGCCCATGAGGGGAGTCCCCAAGGCACTCACACTGTGACTGGGAATACATTGCTGGCTGCTGTCACCGTCATGCAGGTGGTGAACACAACCTGCTCGCAGTGGCCGTGCAGGACACAGTCATCGGAGTTCCAGGCAGCTGGCAGGGTGAAGGTGATGTTTATCTCCTCGTGGGATTCTCTGCCTTTGAGAAAGAGACAAGGAAAGCTGGGTTTTGGTTCACAAAAGTATCTGAGCAACGATCACTGGGATAAAGAGAACACACAAACGACTAAGGTAGGAAGCGTCACCCTTTGGAGTCATCCCGGATCTTTACAGGCAACAAAGAGAGCAAAAAGAAAGTTAAAACCCAAAACAAACTGTAAAATCCCCCAGCTGCTGCTCTTTTTAATCTCTCCCAGCCCAGAACTGGGGTCATCAGGCTGCTTTCAGAAATTAAGAACTCTTTATAAGTGAATTCATGCATGTTCACAGAGCTTTATCAGAAAAGCCTTTCTCCTCATAAAAACTTTGTTCCACATTTGTTTTTTCTGAGGCTCCCTTTTCAAACTGGAGATATTTGTGTAGAGAAAAAGGTGTGCGCAGATACTGAGCTGCACACTAAGTCATGCATGATAACTCCATGTGGAGAAATTCAGGCTGAAAATAAATCCAGGCTGCTGCAAATGGAACTTGCATTTGGTAGCTCTTGAAGCAGCAACAAAATAACAACAGAAAATACAGTAATGCACATTTGCAGCTATGGGCAGTGCCTCTCCACAGGTTCAAGACACTCAACATTATTATAAAATGCAGTTCTGGCTGAAAACTAAAATACAGTGAGGTTCTGTTAACAATTTCTATTAATTCTCTACAAACTCCTGTCAAAACTTCCTGGCAGGCAGCCAGAGAGCAGATTGGTCTCTGCACACCACACAAACCATAATCATCTTATCTGCTGCTGTTTGTGATATTAAAGCTGATTCACTTATGCATTTTAGATAAACTAGAATTTTTTAGACAACATAATACTCTCTACTGCATTTATGTCACATTTGGAATGTCAGCTGAGGACTTGATGGATCAAGGCAAAACTGAAGAGAGTCACTGTTTGGAATTTTGCTGGCTTAAAAATGACCTTCTGTTGTCATTAAGTTAATCATTTCAAACTGCAAAGCCTGATCCTGGCACACCTGCAGGTTCTTTTCCATTCTGAATGCAGGGAAAAGTTCCTCCAACAAACAAGTGAAGGGTTGCACACAGGAATAAATTCACAATAAATCTGGGAACACATCTGCGTTCTGTGCATAAGATTCATCTCACCCATAATAAGCTGGTGAATTTTTATTTGATTATATAGTTATTTAAATCACAGAATTATTTAGAATCATGGAATGGTTTGGGTTGGAGGGACCTTAAAAATTGTCTTGTTTCACTCCCCTGCCATGGGCAGGGACACCTTCTGCTATCCCAGGGTGCTCCAAGCCCTGTCCAACCTGGCCTTGGACACTGCCAGGCATGGGGCAGCCACAGCTTCTCTGGGTACTCACCACCCTCACAACAAAGAATTTCTTCCTAATACTTAACCTAAACCTCCTTAGTTCATTTTGAAGCCAATCCCCCTGTGAAACATTAGAAAACACCTTTAAAAGCCAACTGTAACCTGAATTTTAAACAGGTCCAGCCTTGCCTACCTGAAAGTCCAATCTGGTGCCCAAAAATCGTGGAGCTTAGGTGTGTGACATTGCGAGAGTATCCCCCAAAAGGTCTCAGAGGGTCCAGGGTCAGCGTGATGGTGACGGAGATGTTGATGGGACCAGAGTCCTCGAGGGTCTGTGGGGACTGCGTGGAAGACCTGGCCTGCCCGCTGGTCACGGTGCTTTCTGGAGTCGTGGTGTCGTTGAGGAGGTGCTTTAAGGTTTCATTCTCAGATATACAGAAGTCCAAATCATTAAACCTCAGGAGGAAAGTATTCCAGTCCTTAAAACAAAGGGGGAGATGTCAAGCGGATGAGGGAGCTCACGCCTCGCTCGGTCCCATCCTGCCCCGTTCCGGGCCATGGAGCAAAAATCACACGGCTCACAAAGCAACACAAACACCACCAGGGCTGGCTCAACAACAGCAAAGTTGTTTGCAGAAGCCTGATGGGTTCAATCCCAGCTCCCTCTCCTGAACTAGAAAGGAAACTTGGTCTGTTCTCACCATGCTCTGGGGTGAGCAGTTTCTGCCGAGGTTTCCCTCGTTACAGGACAGTGCTGAGGTAAAAAGTTCCCCAAACCAGCTAAGTGACCCTAAATAACAAACAGAAAGGTTCCTAGCCACAGCAGGGAAGATCCATGACAGATGATTTGGCCTCACCCTTGATATAAAACACGACTAAGAAGCATTCACCTCAACAGCCCTTCTGAAAGTAAAATGAAGATAACCTCCCACACAACTCTGTGCTCTCTATGAGGGGAAAAAAATTAATTGACCCTAATTAACCCCTAATAAACTTCATGCATATTTTCCAAATTAATATCCCCACTTTCTGCACATACCTCTGTCATTTCTGGTGATTTGATCTCCTTGATTTTGAAGAAGTAGCCCAGTGTCAGGAAGGCGATGGCCATGGCGCTCACACTGATCATAAAGACCACGAGCGGAGGGCGGCTGCTGATATAAACCTTCAGGTTCTCCAACAGGTTTATGTAGAACATTATTCTGATTGTTCACCTGAGGGCAAAAAATGTTCCAACAGAGTCACTGGACTGTGTGTTACCAGGTGGGGGTTGGTGGATCACGTAAGACAAAAGTTTGACAGCAAGAAATGGATTATACACAAAATTGAGATTCAATTACGTGGCTGTGCTGTTCACTGAGCACGGAGTGTGTGCCTGAAATACAGCAGCAATCCAAACAGGCTCCACATCACCTTCTCGGGGCCTCAAACTGCCAGCTGGGAACAGATTTTAAGAAATGAGGGTTTCCAGCAGAGCCCAGCATTGCTGATAAGTAATAAACCCAATTCTTGCCTCTCCCCACACACTAGGCAGGGTATTAACGCCAGTGATGTCTGAATGCACCAAATTACAAATAAAACTTTGCACATCCTTTGAAAACTGAAGCTGGAGCCTTAAGGATCCCTCTTCACCCCATCCCAAATGACTCTGTTTTCACAACAGGATCTGAGAAGCAGCCCTACATTATTTTAGGCTTCTGCATCAAGAATCCCATGGGCAGAAAACCCCAAAAACTGCATTAAGGTGGAGGCTGGAAGACTCCTGGTCTTTATTTAATTCTTGCAGGATCTAGAACTTTTTGTTCTGTCTGTAAGCAAAGCCAGGACCTTACATGCCGAGGAAATGTCTTGACTCATTAATTTTTGCCCCAAATGTAGTATTTTGTCTGATTCCTCTCCTAAATGTTCATCTGCAGAGTAAAAAGACCCAAATTATTGTTTCGGCTTCCCCACCTTCACTCACAGGGAAAAGCAAACAGTGTTAAAGGGCAGCCTTGTGACATCTCCTTCAGAAGCTCTGCAAGGAGGAACTCCCAGGCAACCTCTTATCTTTGTCTTACCTAAAATCCTGGCTGAAGAAGCTTTTAAGCCCAACTAAACCACTAAGGCAAGAGCTGTTCCCAGCAATGTGCTGCTGATCTCCAAAATTCCCAGGGAAAGGCAGAAAGAGTTCTGCACTGCAAGGGTTAAAGCTGGAGCATCCACACGGATCTGGTAACATTTAATTAAGGCTCCCTGCAGGTCTGGGGGATCCCCACTGCCTCCCATTATTGTCATTTGCAATCCAGGTGTAGCAGGGCTGAAAAGTGGCAGCTGTGAGGATGAGAGAGGGACAGGGCAAGGCAGGGAGGGATCTTTGATCTGATCTATCGATTTCGGAGAAAACAAGAGAAGGGTAAAGGACAAGCACTCAGACAAAGCCTTTCTCAGAGCCCACAGGATACAATGATCCCAACTTCCTTGTGTATACTCCGGATTTTACTGGCAGAAACGCTTCAGTTCCTGTTAACAGAAGAAATATTGACAGAACTCACAAAACTGCCCCAGAGAGGAGAAAATCCAGCTCAGGGAGAAGAGACAGAGGTGTAGTGCCAATAACACAACCCTGGGCTGTGCCTGCTGACTCCCCACTCGCTCTCCTGCCTGAAACCTGCTGAGACAGAGCTCTCCAGAGCTCAAGATCACATCCTGGGTTTATTATTTTGCACCATCAACCCCTTTCCATCCACCCTGCAAAGCCCAGGACGTTTTCCTCAGCGAGAAGTGGGCGCTGCAAACATCTCCACAAACCCAGAGCGAAAAGCAGGAAAAGGAGAGGGAAGAAAGGAGAAGAAAAGATGATGAGAAATGTGCACCTTACCAGCAGTTTGCCCCGGAGCAGCTGTGGCACAGGCAGCCAGGCCAGGGCAGGTGTGAGGAGTGAGCAGGGACGGGGCAGGGAGAGCTGGGGCTGCCAGGGATCATGCTGGCAGCGATCCGCCCTTCTGCCCGCTCTGCCTATCTTGTCCCTGGCAGCAAATTCCTTAAACGAGCCCGAGTTAAAAATCCCAAACGCTCCATCCAGAAGCAAAATCCCAAACACTCCTTGTAGGAACATGGGAGACACGTGTGGAGGTGGAAGGAGATCAAAACCTGAACTAAAGCAGAGTTGTAGGCAGCGTCCCCTCCTGAACTTCCTTGTGGAAATAACACGGATGCAGGGTTTATTGCACCTTTTAATCAGGGCTGAGTGTCACCCACAGCACATCCAGGGCTGGGATTCCTTTTTTGAAGGGTTTTCCAACAGCTCCATTAGAATGTTTGTTTACCACAGAGTCTAAAACCAGCCTTAAAAAAACCCAGGATGTGCAGAAAAGCCTTCACAGAGAAATATCCGGGCTAATATTTTTATGTAAGAGATCACCAGCTTTTAAGTGCCAGTTGTTTAATATGCTGCCATAACTCAGTGGCTTTGAAAGCAATTAGAAAATGCTATAAGCTGCAATTTCCGAGGAGTAATGTGCCTTTGGAGCATTTGGGAGGGAAAAGGGAACAACTGTGGATTTCAATACCAGAGCTGACATGAAAATAGCAGTGCAAAACAGAAGGATGAATGTTTCCATGCTGCTGCCTGAAGCATCACCGATTTTTTTACCATAGTGCTTAAATAACTTTAATTATCACCGAATTTGTGATCCAGATCAGTGCATTACATCAAAATGGATTTTCAGGGTTCCTTAAACTCCTCCCTGTTAGAATCACAATACACCACAATTCTTCTGCCAGCTCTCGTAACTAACTTCCTCCTCTGTGTAAATGAATAACTTAAAGAATATCATTTAAACTTCTATTTCTTGTTCACAGAGTTAAAAAAACCCAAACAAACAAACCAAACAAAACAATGCTTTTACCTCCTGGCAGGTCAGGCAAGCAAGATCAGATTTCACTTTTTAGCCAAATAAATAATTTAGCGAGTGGCTCTAATGACTGCTGCTGCCTCTCTACGCTCCAGCAAAGCCTTTTAATACTTTGTGCAATAAAAATCTCCCTAGTCAGCCTAAACAAGGAGCTCAAGTGCAAGGGGAAGAATGAAAACTGCCAGGCTGGAACATTGGCCACCAGCTCCAAGGTAATTGCTGGGTAGTGAGGGATGTTCAGCAGGAGCAAAGGCCCGAGTTACAGCTGATGGAATCCACCAGGAAACCCTGGAGATGCTGTGCTCTTAAATCAGCACCTACAAACCCAGGCAGGTAAAAGATTAAAATGGTAAAAGGTGGAAATGAAACAGTTTAATGTGTCAGAGTCCCAGGGAAACACAGAATTGGGCAGCCAACTAAAAAGCAAGAAAATACTGCACAATTTGGGGGATTTTCCTCTAAAACAGCTCCAGACAGCAACTTCAAAGGAGTAACATTGTGAATTCCTCTTTATTTGTATGTGAAAGAGTGTGGAAAAGGAAGCTGCTGAAACAGGCTGATGAATTTTTCAAGCCTAAATTACAAACAAGGAAAATCTTGAAGCCTATTGCAAAGACCAAAAAGTCAATGCAATGAGTCACAGCTGAAGTATTAAATTCCCATTTTGAGGCTTAATATCAAAGGAGCTCAATTCCTAACAACAATAAAATACCCATATGTTGTACTAAACCAGGTATTAAAAACAAAATTACAGTTGCCAAAGTGAAAAAAAAAAAAAACCCAGACATGAATTTTAAAGGGATCAAAGTAGTTTGACATTTTTGTCAATAATGTCAACTGCCATCCTGCCACTAGAAAGCTTAAAATGATGGAATTTCCTCACAAATATTTCCCCTTCTTGTTGGGCAGGTAAGGTAATCACTCTAGAGGAGGGGTTTGAATATAAAACCACCACTGAAATAGCCTAAGGAGGAAAATTGGGTGGAGGAGAAGGACAGGAGGCAGCACTGCTCCTTTAGGATCTCACACGTTTTCCAAACCTAAACATCTTATTTCACAGAACAGTGTTTAAATTGAGCTGTGAAGCTCTAAAAATTAATCAATGATGTTTTCAGAGGTGCCCCACTAGCAGGAGTGCAAAGGGGTTAGGAAATGGGGCAGCTCAGGGTTCACCACTTAGAATGAAAATTGTGTTGTGTGCCAGAGGAATATTTATAAACACAAACCAAGCAAATCATGGGAAAGCATCCATAAATAAAAGCAAACAAGGCAGTGGTGCTCATCCCAAAGTGCCTCTTAACAACAAACAGCAGCAGGTACCAAAATCCTCTTTCATTTGGTTTTCTTCTCTTCAAACCAAATTTGATGTCTAAGAGTGAAAATACTGAAATAGTGAAGCTAAATAAAAATCAGAGTTGTGTGTGCTGGGGCTGGGGCTGTTGAACATTTTTGAGGGTGAAGCTTGGCAATGGCACCAAGCTCTGTGGGAAGGGATCCCATCCAGAGGGACCTGGACAGGCTGCAGAGGTGGCCCTGGGACAAGCTGGTGAGGTTTGAGACAAGTGCAGGGATCTTCATTTGGAAGTGCAGGAAGACTTTACCATTCTGATGTCTGGGGAAAATAGAGGTGGCAGTATCTGCAGCAGCTTCAGATCATGTTTTTAGGAAGTGTGGATCCCTGTGGGATGGAATTGTACAGCCTAAAACCTTCCCCAGCAGCAGCAGGGCAGGCAGGAAGGAGGAATTCATCCCAGCGGAATCCTCCAGAGCACAGCACTACCTCTGGCCAGCTGAGCCCCTTCCTGGCCTTCAGCGTGAAAAAAAGAAACCAAAATCAACAAGCTCCTAGGAAATGCCAGCAGATTTCTCCACAGCACAGAGGGGGAGAAGCAATCAGGGAGTGTGGAGGAGGAAACTTCATGAAAACATCACCTTGGAGCCTTGAATCCAACCAAACAGAACCCAAAGATCAGCAGCCAGATGTGCACAAACACATCTGCTCCAGTGGGAGATAACCGGGAGATAACGGGGAATTGCCTCAAGGCACACAGTGGTTTATCACTTTGCTGAGCTATTTTATCCACAAATATGTTTACTGATAAAAAACTCCACGTTTTCCTGGAGCCTGGAAGCTGAAAATGGCAGGGAAATGGCTTTGCATGTGCAGAGAGGACACTGCACAGGGCAGGAGGAGAACAGCACCTGGAAATGTGGAAAAGGACATTCCTTCCAGCCCCAATCCTGACAAAGGATCAGGAGGCAGAATATTAACAGAGACT
Source organism: Pachycephala philippinensis (assembly GCA_013397055.1). Lineage (NCBI taxonomy): Eukaryota > Metazoa > Chordata > Aves > Passeriformes > Pachycephala > Pachycephala philippinensis. The sequence goes on from VWZT01003050.1 coordinate 79,727, forward strand.
TGCACGAATAGAAAGCAGCAAAGTGCTTCATATTTGCATGAAATGTTTCTTTTCACCTCTCAAAACACTTTTCAAAGCTTAATTAATCATTTCAACATCCCCGAGAGAGGCATGAAGAGCAAACGTTTCAGGTCTGCCCATGAAACAAAGCCAAGGGAGGGAAGTAATTTGGTCAGTTACAGAAAATTCTAAAGATCACATTGATACTGAATTTTAAACACCCAAATGCCTGACTTGAACTCTCTATAAAGACAGAAAACTTTAAACACAAGGTCGATGATGTAACAAATGAAAAGGAAAACAACCATTACTCAATCTGTGTATGACAGCCCTTCCCAACAGACTCGTGTTGTTCAAAAAGTCTGGTGGATTTACCACAAGCACCTGAACTTTGTGCCAGCTGACACTCTTGGGGACAGCAAAGTTGGTTTTCATTTCCCACGGGAAGTAAAATTCGTGCAGAAACAGACAAATCCAACCCAGTTCCAAGCATTTTTTATGTGCTCCGAGTTCTTAAAAATGATGAATGAGAAAAGGAAAGGAAAGTTAAAAGTCAGGCAGCAGAAATAGAGTGAGGAAGCATTTTTTTCCCTGGTTCAATGAACTCTGAATTCTGACTTTTGTTAGAAGTGAAAAACATTATTTAAAACATACCCAGCTGTAAAATCAAAATGAACCCAAGCTCTGGTTGAAAAATCAGACATTTTGGTGCCAAACTTGAGGCAGGCAGCCCTGTTTGCCAAGTGCCTGTGCCACGGGAATGAGTCCACTTCCACATAAAAGAGCTCATGGGCATTTTTAAACCTTCCAAGTCCCAGTCATGACTTACAGCATGAGTTACCATAACCCAAATCACCCAGACTGCAATAAAACACACAATAACAGATGAAGGGCTTTGAAGTCGTATTAAAAATGCTATTCTGGTTACTGCTGCTTAGCATGAGAACCTGGGAGAGGAAAGGAAAAGTAAAATTATTCCATTTTACAGGATTTTTAAAGATCCGTGGGAAATCAAATTCTGTGTACACTGAACTGACAGCAGCCAAAAATATGGGATGGCTTTAATCAAGAAGTGTGAAAATTCTCAGTAACTCTTCAATAATCAGAAACTGGCTGAGTGACCAGTTCAAGGTTAATTGTTGACTTCATTAAAGCCACTCATTAAGGAATGTGGGACCCAATTCAGCAGTGAAAGTGCAGAGAAATGCCAGGAAAAGGCTCTTCAGCCTCTATAATGAGAACTGAGAGGAGACAGGGATGCAGACAGATACACAGCTTGAATCACAAGCAGAGAAATGACTGACAAGCTGAGGAAATGGCAGCTTTGGAGAATGGCAAAATCAGAATTTGGGTGTGGAAAGAAGGGAGAGAAGCAGCAAAACAGCCAGTGGCCACTAATGAAAATAGAAACAGCAGCAAAAACAACTGAAATAAGGGACCTGGGCAACAGCTGAGGTATCAAGGCTATGGCTGGAATATTATCCATGGCTCTGTGCTTCACCCCCACTCAAAGGAAACAGGACTTCGATCTGCTCAGCCCAAACTCCTCGGAGTTCACTCTCCATTTTACAGATTAACAACACCCAAAATGCCAAGACATTCACAGGTTTTCCTCCAAAACAAAACCTGGGAGTTCTGAGAACCAGCTTTAGTCACAGGTCAGGACAGGCTTAAAAAGAAAATAAACTCCCACCCAGCCATGCTTTGGGCAAGGGGAGGTTTGGGAAAAGCAACACAATTCCGACAGCAGCGAGTTTCATTAATAGTTTAGGGCTCAACTGATAAAACAGCTACATTTCCACAAAACCTGGGATGTTATTTCATTAAAAAGAAGACGATGACAGCAAGCAGAGCTGCAGGATCAGCTCAGGGGTGCTCCAGGAGGGGCCCACCCCGGGGTGCTGGATGTGCCAGGCTCTGTCCCTCCTGTCCCTGGCTCACAAAGGACACCGAGCTCTGTTTGTCCCCTGCCCTCAGCTGCTCCTGGGCACTCTCAGAGCACAGTGACTATTTTGTCTTATCAGGTGGCCTTTCAAGTTCTTGTCTTTCAAGTGGAAAAGAAGAATCACATTCCAGCAGCGCCCGAGCCACTCCTCAAATCCCGGCAGGTAACAAAGCTACCCAGGGCTTAATCCTCTCTGATGGCACTCGGGCCGGGGTCAGGGAGCATTTTTCAGCCAAAATTCAGTATTATCTGTGCTCAGGCTGCCACAAAAGTTATCTGTGTGCCGTGCACACCTGCTGAGCAGCGACTGGCCTGCCGCCATCAGCTGATTCCCAGAGACCTGGGGAAAGGCAGGTGCAGGGAAGCGGCAGCAACTCACCCGGTGAAACTCGAACCGCTGTGTCCTGCCCAGAGGCACAAGGATTGGGGAGTGTTTCCTGTAACTCAGCCTTCAGAAAAACGCAATAATCATTTACCACAACACACAGGCCCAGGTTTTTTTTTTCCCCACCACGTTCTTCCAGCGGCCAAACTTCGGGGAAGTTCAGCAGGGATGTGGAGAGCAAACCTTAATGGATCCTTATCTACGCTCCGGGTTTGTCTACCAGGGCAAATTTACCCTGAGGTAATCCTGCAAATAAATTTCCCCAAAGACAAACCCTTAAAGAGTAAATAAAGGGAAAAGGGGGAAAGAAAAATCCCAGCTGTGCTGTAATATATTCTTTCCCAGGGTGATTCTGATCCACGGGTTGGATGTAATGGTAGGGACGGAGCAGCCATGTTCCAGGCATGATGCACCAGGAATTTTCTTATTAAAACCATCATGAAATCATTAGTCAAGTTAAACCCCTCAAAAAGTAAAAGTGGATGAAATATGAATATGTAGAAAACTGGGGGAAAAAAACCCCAAAACAACCACACAAAAAAAGCCCAACGCAGGAATCACTGCTCAGAAGCTATTCTGAAACAGAACTATTTTTAGTGCTACAGAAATAATTTTCACCGGTTTTTTTCTGGTACGACGCCACGCATACAAACTTCAAGCTGAAGACTTTGCCCAAAATAATCTTTTTATGCAAATAATAAAGATAAACCGAGGCTACAACCCCGCAGCCGAGTACCACCACCCCGAACCCAATGGGGATTCGGGGGGCAGCGCAGCGATGCCGCGGCCCGAGACTCCCCGGGGGCTCTCCCGCTGCTTCCCCCGCTCCCCCCAGCCCCGGAGCGGCCTCAAGGCGACCCTATCCCCCGGCAGGCCAGGCCGCAGAGCCGCCTCCATCCCCTCCTTACCGGCGTCCGCGGCGGGGCTCAGGCCCCCGGGCCGGGCGGGGCTCAGAGGCGGCGGCGCTGCCGTGCGGGCGGGCTC
>VWZT01003050.1:83144-102173 GCA_013397055.1 Pachycephala philippinensis
GCGGGCGGGGCACGGAACGGGCCGGGAATGGACCGGGAGAAGCACCGGGAACAGAACCGGGAGAGGTACCGGGAGAGGCACTGGGAACGGAACCGGGAACTGAACCGGGAACGGGTCTGGGCGCTCAGTGCGTTCTCTCCCCGGCCCCAGCGGTGTAGCCCCGCGATCCCGCTCCTGCCGCCCTCACGGCCCTCAGGACGCTTCCCGCCTTCCCCCTCCCCTTTTCCTCTAAAAACTACCCCAAACACTTTTTGTTATGTTTCCTAAAGGTGTCCAATACCTACAAGTGTTCAGGGTTAAATCCTTAATGCAAACACACCATCATAATCTCCATTGATATTTATCGTGATAAATAAGAACAAATCATTGTTATATATTGCATTGCTATATATTATTGTGTGTTATTAACAATTAGTATTATTAATGGTAATATGATGAGGATGATAATGTTCCCACGAGGATAATGTAAAGTCTGGAGCATCGCAGAGTGATACTGAACTAAGAGTGGGAAAAATACAGCCAATTTCTGATACTGTGACTGTCAGCACAGCACAACACCTCTATTTTAAATCACTCGAAGGGATGGTATTTCAATTCAACTCTCTTTAATTCTTCAATTAAATTAATTGAGAATTAAACTCAAAAAAAACCCCTGCTATTTTTGGCAGCACTGGGGTCTCACCCAAACTTTAGGGCACCTCTGTGCTCCAGCCCTGCTCAGGGATTACTCCGGGTAGCAGGAATTCACTCCAGGGAGGAAATCACCCCAGCTGGGGTATGGAAATCCACCTCACCTGATTTATTTAAACACCTCCCTTAATTACAAGATGGCACATGAAAAAGAGATACTTCAGTTCTAAATGCACCAGCGAATTTTAAAGTGCTTAATCACTCCAATGACCTTTCTGCAAAGAAAATAAAAATAAACATTGTTACCCAGCCTAGCACTTGAAGGGCCAAGAACTGTTGTCTCCCGAAGCAGAGAACGCAGGAGCAGCCGCGATTCCCTCGCCATTAATCATTAACAGCATCACAAAAGGTGAGGAGGGTTTTAGGGACTGAGGGCAGAATGGGCACACTTTTATTTAAACACGGTCATTTACACAACAGCTGAAAGTTTGCTTTCCCCACCCCTCCTCGGGACAAAGCTGGAGATCAGAATTAGCACCTGGTGTTTAGACCCGAACTAAATAATCCCAGGATTATTTACCAAGCGATTTGGGCGTGGTGACACACGGAATAATTTGATTTTATTTTTTTTTTTGTGAGCATCCCATTGCTGCGGCTGCTCCTCTGAAACACCGGGGGTGGTGCATAGCTCATGTAAGGCTAAAAACTGCCAGAAAAGGGACAAATCACAGTCGTGGTCTGAAGTTATTGCAGTGCAAATTTAATAGGAGCAGTGCTTTAATGAAGTGGGAATTAATCAAGAGGTAGGCGCTTTCCTCCTTGATGGCAAGAATTTAACATTGCTTAAAAGTAGTTCCAGCTGAGCTTCGTGTTTGAGATCTCACAAAGGAGTCAGGGCTGGACTGAGCTGGAAGAGATTTCAAATGACACAGAAAATGGTTCAAAGTTCTGTTGCAAGAGGTTGCTTTTTGTGGGGTGAGCTCTTCTTTCACCCCAATCTCAGTTTTAGTGGCACAAAGACATTTTTAGCCCCGTGTTCAACGTGCTAAAGGGCTCACTGGAGAGCAGAACATTGATGTTTCATGGAAATAAAGTGCATTTTTCTGCTCCTGCTCCTTCTAAAAAGCAACCTCGAATTATATGAACTTATTTATTTCCCAGGATTGTCAAAAAAGCAACCAAAATTTATCCCACTGATGGGAATGACCAGAAGAGAGAGCCACTTGTGGAGCAACTCTTTCATGGTCTCTTTCCCCTCCCCCTTTTTTCTTCCACATTATGCAGTTTTTAATACAAATATTTCTTCCTATTCTGGAAATATTTTCTATTTCTGGTCCCACATTCCCTTCCAAAGCAGTAAAATCAGCACTTTTGTGCACCACTCAAGGCTACCAGGTGTTCTGACAGAGCATTTAAATGAAGAAATGTCATCTTTTAAATAATTTTTTTTTAAACAAACCAGATTAAGATGATTTTCAAGTTTGCAAATCACTACAACAACATCCTCTGTAATTCATCACTTCTCCCCTCCAGGTTATCCAAACTCGTTTTTGCCTTTCTACTGCAACACGATGGAACTGAGAGGTGCTAAAATGAACATTTTGAGATCATTTTCACTCACACACAAGCTCATGCACAGCTGAGACATTAGATTGGAAATCTATTTACAATTGTACATATCTTACAATATATAGTTCATCTTTACAGCTACAGAATAAGTTCAGACTAACATTGGTACCTTTTGGAGTTGCTGCCGGAACTTGGCTTCGAGTTAAACTAATTATTAAAAACAATTAAGTGCATGCTTAGAAGGAAGCTTTCAGGAGAGATGTCAATGGCCTAGTGTTGCTTAAAAATGACACCAGTTCGTGTAGAAAATCGAAATTCAGTTCCAAAAAACCCACAAAAGCCTAAATAGAAATCTACTGGACTAAAATAAATACAATTCCTTACACTTAACCAAAAAGAAAAACCAACCAAAAAAAAAAAAAAGTACCTTTAAAAATGTACTGATTTAACCTCATCTGATTTTTTTTTTTTAAGCCTTAAATTTCCTTCCCTTCCCAATTAGGTGAGGATAATGCTGCTTTTTCCAAGCTGCCACTGGGAATTATCCTGCATAAACCTGAGGCTGCAGAGGTGGGGGCAGCTTGTCATTCTCCACATTTTCAGAGTCAATGGCTGCTAAGGCTTGACTTTTTGGTTTGATTTCTAAGGGATATTTCTCCACGATCTCTTCCACTTCCTTGGTGATGCCCTCAGTCCAATCGATGAGGTCTTTCTCCAGTTTCTTGGCCTCACTGACAATTCTTTCCTGTCTCTCGTTCAACTGAGAGAGGAGGTCTAAGCTTTTGCACATTTGCTTCACCCCCAGGCACACATCAGGGGAAAAACTGTCAGATTCCTGCTTTTTTGGGGAGGTCTGGCCTGTCATGAAACGATCAAAATCTTCCTGGCTCAGATTTAAAGACTGAGCATCCAGTTTTTCAATGAAGGCCACAGCACAGCACTGCAAATAAAACAGAGAGAGCATCACTGCGAGGCTGGAATCACCAGAGACTTGTTTTCTATCCCTTATTTTCCTCTTCTTACATCAGTAATTGATTTTTAAATATTTTTTTATTGCCCTAAAATAGCCTTTCCAGAAGTTAATTTTATCAGACAGCTCATACAACTCTTTCCTCACCCCCAAAGTTTGAAGAAATCAAAAACTGAGCTGACAAGGTACATTGCAAACCTCAGGGCCCCTGTGTTTGGGAGGTGAGGGAACAGCAGGAATGTGGCAAGGAGACAGGAGCAGTGTATTAATATTTCATTATCTGATCAGCAGAGATCTGCTATGCAGATTAATTGATTAATTACTTTCCTGAAGGAAGGAATGTCAAAGCCCAGCTCACTGTGGATGCTCTATGAACTTTTAACATTCCAAGTGTTTTGTTCAACTCTGTAATTTCCCTCACAGATTCTTTATGATAAAATGCAGAGCACACCAATAAATGCCTCTTGGAGAAGCTGTAAAATACCTGTTTACCTCCGCACATTAATGGCCTAATTCTGCAGTGCCTTCAAGAAACTCCTCTGGGCTCAAAGAGGGAACTTTGCATCTGCACAGCCCAAACTCAGGGTTTGAGGAGCAGAAAGTCCTGATCTCCTTGCAGGATAAAAATACACCCGAAGTCTTAACATCAGATTTTTCAAATAAAGAGTTTAAATATATAAAAAAAATATAAAGCAAAGCTCTGGTTTGGATAGCAGAGAAGGAAGAGACAGGAGATAAAACTGGCTGTGCTCTAAGTAACCCCAACCACTGTTTGAAGATTGATTTTAATTTATGTTTGAAGATTAATTTTAATTTGTATTTCCCTTTGCTGGCAATTCCTACCTGCAAATCCAAGCCAAATCTTGCTGTCCAAACCCACCCAAGTCTTGCAGCACTCACCAGGTTGGTGAAATAATATCCATCCTCTCCAGTCATCAGCCTGCTGGGGTTGCAGAAGCGGGTGATGTACTGGATGTTGGACTGCAGGCGTGGGGGGTTCCCCTTCAGCACGATGTAAATCAGGGTGGGCAGGAAATCATCAGCAGAGGCTGGCTCGTTTTTGGTAATTTTGATGGCATTAAAGATGTGCTTGCTGCATTTGGTGATGCAGGCCAGTTTATCCCGAGGGACACGCTTGGAGTCCATCTCGATGATATCTGTGAGGGGAAAAAAAAGTCCTGGAATCGTTCAAATTGTATGAATCAGACACTGAATAAGCAGGATTTGCTGGGTAATATTAATATCGTATCATTTCTGTCTGTGGGGAAGTGTTTCAAGATCAGCTAAGCCTAAATACTTCAGTGTGGAAAATGATTCCTGCTTCACAGATGAAATTCCAGTCCAAACCCATGAAGATTCTTGCAAATTTAACAGCCTGGACACCCCCCGCCCCTTTGACGACAGCAAAAATAATCTCAATAAGCAAGAGAGATGACAATTAAAGCTGTAAATAAAAGCTTAATCATTCACAAACCTGTAATTGCCTTTACAACCATGTCAGAGACTTCTGGGATTTCCTCACTGACAGGAACACACAGCATTTGGGGAGTTACCCAGTGCAAAGCCCTGTCACAGGAAAAGAAGGGTTAAACTCTGTCAGCCAGGTGTTTGAAACCAGCTGCTTCCTGAACTCGAGGCACAAGCAGTGCTTTGTGTGAACGAGGCATTAATTCAGCCATAAACCAGTTTATTCCACTGAGGTAATTTATTTTCAGAGAAAATACTTCCTTTTTTTTAAAGTTTTTTTTGGGCTGTAATTTAACAAAAGCAAACCAATTTTCCCAGTGTAGTGGTTGTCATTATCCCACCTATTCATTCCTTCTGGATTTTAAATAAAATCCTTTTATAACCCTTGCTGGTGCACAGCACGAGGTTTTTAACATGGTTGATTCAGAGCTCATTTACAGAATTAAGGATTGCTCAATTATTTTTCCTTTCAAGCCTTACCTGATCCTTTTTTGGACAGCAAGGTCCTTCTTCTCATCATCAGTTGTCTCAGGGCAAAACACATATTTATACTGTCGAGTCATGATGTATTTCTCAACCTCATCCATTGCCTTCTCCACTTTTTCAGGGGGCACTGAAAGGGACAAATCCCACAAATGAAGGATTCCAGGGTTCTTTGGAAGGTTTAATCCAGTTTAATCTCAATATCATCAAATCAATGCTACTCATTCAAGCCAACCTGAGTTCGTAAATGGATATAATTTATGAAGTAAAAATGTAATGGGTAGAACTCCACTGAGACTTTAAGAAAAAGCTGTAAAAACAAATATTTAGGACAGCAAAACTCCCTAAAATTGATTCTGCTGGGAACAATTCTAACTCTGGTACCAGAACCTGCTCCCAGCATTTCTGAAAGCTGGGAATGCTTTGCTTTAACTGAAAATTCACGAGGCTTTATTTTTCCATGGCTGCTTTTGGAACAGGAGGATGAGGAAGAAGAACTTGGTACCTTTCCAACGTGTCTGCAACCTGTCTGCTACATTTTGGTAGAAGTCCTGGGCACATTCAGACTGTTCCTCAATGCTTAAATCCTGCAAGAGAACAAGGATTAAGTGTGGAAGAGCTGGCAGCAACCCCTCGTGTTTTGTTTTGGTTGAAGGCAAGTGTCCAGCTGCAGTAACAGTCTGAGAATGCAGAGGTGTCATCAGAGGTGTTTATAGTGGGGAAATTCTATTTAAAAATAGGAGAAGCCAACAGTGGCTCTTTAATAGGTGAAAGGCTTGCATTTATTTGTTGAACAAAAGGATATTAGCACAGGTGCAATGCCTTTTTCCCTGGGCACATCCCTGAGGAGTGCTGACAACAACTCAGACCTGGCAGAATGTTTGTCCCTATTTAACCTCAGACCAGGCAGAATGTCCCTACTTAACCTCTAAATTTTTAAAAGACAATTTCTAGTCTATAAAACCCCCAAGAATACAAATTATTGGAAGGGATATCTATACAGCAGACATTTCTGATGATAAAGTTACTGTGAAATATATTCACAGTGTTATTTGTGAAACCGAGCTCCTGAACAACATAAGAGAGGTTTGAAAGTTTGAAATTAACTTAATTAAGGCAATTTTCATCATTAAATGGATGAATGCATTAAAAAAGGGGGGAGAGAATTTGATTTCTGAATTCTCTAAGGCCAGAAACTGGACATTGCCCTGAACATGAGCCTCAGCTCTTGCTGAGACTGGATTTTAGGCCTGGTTTATGTGTAGTAAAAAATCCCATGTTTTGAGAAGACTGAAGTAGGAAATGAGAACACCTTCAGTGCTTGAAGCCCAAAATAAACCCACACTGCTCTCACAAACTCTGTGCTCAGAGTGAGCAGATCTAAAAGAAAAGAAATAAAAGTTCAAGAGGATTTCAAAGTAGAGGGAATGTCAAATTCCATGAGAACTCGTGAGGAGATAATTTGAGGAACTAAATAGGAAAGGGAGAAGAAGGGGGTGAAAAAGAAGTTCTGCTGAATTCTGACTCATTCCAACCATAGGTGGCACCACAGACTGATTAATATTTCAAGAACATTGATTTTTTTTAAAATGGAAAACGAAGATGTAACCCTTATTTCATATTAAAAAAGCAGCACGGTCAAACTCCCCTTCCCCAAATAAAAGGAGAGGGGTGGGTTGATGCTGAATTATCTTTAGAAGATTTTAGGCTGAAGCTGCCTCATCCCTGGAAGTGTCCAAGGCCTGGCTGGAAGGGGTTTGGAGCAACCTGGGGCTGTGGAAGGTGTCCCTGCCCATGGAACCAGATGATCTCTAAGTCCTTTCCAACCCAAACCACTCTGTGATATCTAAAAACTCACCAGGAAATAATTTCCACAAGTCCTGTTTATGTAGAACATTGCTGAACAGACTCATTTATGTGGGATTTAGTCAGGACTGATTTATCTGGGATGCAAACGAGAGCTCTGGGGTTGGAAGGATGCTTTGGTCCCACACCACCAAAAAACAAAAAGCACCCAGATCTTAATTTGATAAATCCCATCAGCTGAAGGCTCATTACACTCCATAAAATCCAAACTCCTGCAACAAGTGCAGCATTTCCTCCCTCTCTCCCCAATTCCCCCATTTGATTCATGCAGGAGGAATGCAGAGCTCACCCTTTTCAGGCTCATGGTGTCCAAAAAGAGTTTGCATTGCTTGTAGATATCCTGGCCAGGTTTCTGGTATGTCCTGATGAATTCTATGAACTCCTTGGACACTCGGTCTGTCTCGATGCTGGCCTGCCTGTGGATGGAAGGGCTGGGAGCTTTGGCCTCCTGGATCTCTGCTGGGAAAATTCGGGGCACAACAGATCAGGTTTTTACACTGATAGGTGAATTCATAAAGGTTTTATCACTTCAAGTCGGTTTTTTTCAGCTGTGCAGACAATTGGTTATTTATTTCTCCAGCTTTGCCAGAAAAATGCTGGATATTATTAAACACAGCAATTACTATTACACACAGCTCCAGGAAAACTGAATATCCCACTGAAGTGGAACATTTAGAGCCACACCCCCAGTTACACTAAAGGCCTTTTTCTATAAGAAGTGACTGCAACATGGGGCTAATTGGGTTTTCACTGTCATTCCCAGGTCGGATATCTCCATTTAAGGTTTCCAGATGGGATTCTGCAGATTCCTTAAGATAATGGGGTGGTTTTCCCCCTCTCCCTGACCTCTACACTCCTTGCACCAACACAAGTGGCTCCCAAGCAGCTCAGGGCAGTGCTGCTCAAGGAGCACACACTGCAAGCTGACAGAGCTGCAGCCATGGGGGTTTTTCCCACAAAAACATCAGATTTTCCACATTCCAAGTTAATTGTGCTGCTCCAATACCTTCCCTAACCACGTTTAGTTCACCCACCTTTCAGCTTGCCAGCCAACGCTGTTGGAAATGGAGAGATTGAATAGAGGTGGTGGAAATGAACGTGGTGAGAAGCAAGCAGCAGAGAGACAGAAAACATGAAAATATTCATGGTCAGCACGAGACAAACACAGCTTTCAATCTGCAAACACTTCACATGCACAGAAATCCTGCTTTCAACAAGCATGCACAACTCCAGAAGGAAAAGAAATAAGTGGGATTAATATGTTTAAGTTGGTTTAATTTGGATTTGAGGGAGCTCATTGGGTGTTTTTTTTTTGGTTGTTATTTGTTTTTAAAGAGATCCAGCACTACAGAAAATCTGTGTCACCCAGTGAGTAATGAACACTGCTCCTCTGAGCAGAGCTCCACACTTCAGCACCACCTTCTCTGGGGAATAACTTGGTCAGGCACCATCAGCACACCTCTGGTATTTAAGTGCTGAGAACACAAAAGGTTTTGCAAATATTTAAATTCCAACTGCAGCAATTGAGATAGAGAGTGCAAATCCAGCTCCTTTCTAGTTACACAAGGACACTTTTCCAGAGGGGATTTCCTTCCATTGCCTTTATACCTAAATCCACTGCAGTGAATCCCAAACCCTGCACGGGATTCCAGCTGAGGGGTGGCCATTAATTAAATTTGTCACATTTAACAGTAGAGAAGCAGAAAGCTTCTTTTGAAATAATAAACAAAGAAAGGGCAGAATTATGAGATATTTCTTCCACGATTAAGCACTGATCTCATTTCACAGTACAGCTGAAGGTTTATTTACTTACTTCAACAATGAGTTCACTCTCTTATAAAAATAATGAGCCTTATTTCACTATTTGACCTTAAGGAATATGAATATAATTTTTTCACTCACAAATTCAAAATAGATTGGTTTTAGTTACTAGAGCGATGTAGTCAACTGAGGCAGATTAGTATCAAGTATTAAAAAGTGAATGTTAGTTAGAATGAACTGTCTTTTAATGAGTTACACCAAGAACTACTCGTAGTTCCAGCTTCATTAATCTCTGAGCTGAAATCCTGATTTAAGGAGAATTAATCTGCACTGACTGCCAAGGACTGCAGGAACAAATGTACTTCCAGCCACAAAATATTCTCATGTTTGTCCTGTGTTCTCAGGGAATTCAGTCTAACTAAAAAGAAGCTGATTACAGCCAAGAAATTCCAACAAGTTAAAGAGAACCCAGCAGAGGAAAATGCCAAAACGCCAGGAGCGAGCAGGGGGAGAGTTAAGGAAGGATCAGCTTCACAAAGAATAAACATTATTATTAATATTTAAATTTTTCTACAGGAAAGCCACTTGTCACAGCAGAGCAGGAGCACTCCAGGCATTCACTATGGTTGTGCCATGGCCACGGAGCCCAGTCCAAGCACGGAATGTGGAAAAGGCTTTGTCACCAGCTCTGTTACACACAGCCATTCATCATCTTCTTCTAATTTAATAAACATCTTCCAATTTCTTTAGCCAGCAGAACAAGGCAGGATTGCAAACAAATAAGGTAGGATGAGCTCTTAAAGCTGTTTGCATCATGGGGTTTGGTGTCCTTTTGGTTTAAATGAAACCAGTGTCTTCTGACAGGAAGTTTTCTTCTTGGTTTATGTAACAAACGTCTGGAGATGTTTTGAGAATGCAAAAATTCTTGAAGTGCCAACTTCAGTAGTTTCAACTCATAATAATCAGATTTGTAACAGCAACCTGGAATTCTTTTTTTGATAAAAACACAAAGCACAAGATCCAGCTGATTCTTACCAAATTCTTTTTTTTTTGATCCTAATCCTAAGGTGGAGCTCAAAGAAGCTTCAGCTTTACTCCTATGACTCCCTACTAAAGAACAAAGAATTGGTTTAGAGATTCAACATCTCCTCAGGATGCTGGACTTGCTTTTTTTGCCACCTTCATGTTGAAGAGCAAGAGTTACAACTGGCACAACCCTAGTTTGTGTTTAGCAAAGCCCAACTAAGAGCTAAGCTTACTAAAACCAGGCAGACAGCTTGCCCAGGCTGTGCTGCATTACCTTCAGAAGGGGAAGCCAGTTCCCAGGAGGGAGTAAAAATCTCCTTCAAATCCCTGAGAATGTTATCAGCATTTCTCTCCCTCCCAAGCTGTCCTTGCTTAGGGCTTTTCTCTTGAGCTGCTGAAATAAAAGGCCAAAGCAAGCAGGGCACCGAGAGCGGGAGCGTGGCAGGACAGGTGGTGAAGGGATAAAAAAAGAAAAGATGGAAAGTGAGAAGAATGAACCTTAAAAAAAAAAAAAAGGTTTAACACACAGGTGAATGGATGCCTCACGTAGCCAGCTGCTGCCATGCACCAGTACAACTCCAATAAGAAATACGCTGAATTTCAAATTAATGCATCGTCTCTAAGGTTAAGACAGATTAATGTTGATTTTCCTTCTGGAATTCCTCCTCCACAGCCCAGCATTTCCCAGATTTTGCCTGTGGAAGCCATTGCTATGCAAAGCCAGCAGTGCCATTCATCATTGCTGCTTGTAACACGTTGTGGAGAACACCCAGCCAACCACAAACTCGATATTCCCAGCCCACACACAAACACTGCCAGCCTCACATTTGTGTGCAGCTCAAGGCACCCTGCTTACACATCCCATCTCCTCCTGGGGAGGTGTCAAAGTGAGGCACTCTGGCAGCACCAGCTGATGTTTTATCACAGGGTTTCTATCACACTCAGACACAGCAGTTGGTTGAGGTGACTGACAGCCAGCACCTTCTCTGCTGATCTCGCCAGGAGGAATTCCCCTTCCAGCCCTAAATCCTGGTGTGACACCGTGGCTGACTCAGGAATTTAGCAGGAATTTGTGCCAGAGGAACAAGGAACTTCCCCTCAGCAGTGCAGTGCCAGAGCACCAGCAGCAACAGATTTATGCTGTTCAGTGGAAGAACTCCTGTATAATAACAGATAAACACAGGTTTAGCAGTGCACTGTTCTATTTAAAAAATTGTTTGGCATCACTCACATTTTTCTGTGTTCTCAGTAATAGTCACTCTCCAGAAACATCATTATTCCAACTTTTGAAAGTCAAAGCACAGAGCATTAATCTGCCTTTTTTAATCTGTCAAAAATACTTTTAATTTGAACATGCACAGAAGCATGAAAAGCAAAGGAGAGTTACCCTTCTTAGCTCCTGCTCTGGAGGAAGCAGTGAAGAACTTCTTCACAGTAGTGACCTTCCTTGTTTTCTCATTGGTTTTCTTCTCCTCAAACTTTGAAAAGGTCAAGGACTGTGCCCCTTGGGTGCTCTGGCTGCTGGCATAGGCTTCTTCCTCCTCACGCTGGAGCCTGGAATGAGAAAAAAACACGTCTGATTTAAGTGCTTAAAAAAGCTGATTTCCTGTGCAATCATTAATTACTCATCTGACATGTTAATTCTTTCCTCTGCCCATCTTCATTCCTGCCACATCTCCCTTCACTGCGTGACCCCACCCTTTCCATGCTGCAGTGGTAAAAGTCAGGGAAAGCTCAGGGTGCTGAGGGAGGGTTAAACTGTGAGGTCAAAAGGGAGAAAATTGAGGTTTAACCACGGTCACCTTCCCCTCATGGCACAGCTCTGAATTCTCTAAAGGCACAGGTGAGGATTTCCAGCAGTAGATTCACTGCCTTCCTCACAGGGAGCTCCCCAACCTGTTACCACAGGCTTCACCATCTTACAAAAGCAAAATACCCTGTCCCAATCTCAGAAACATTTTGGGAAATAGATCATTGTTGTCATAATCTGTTTTCAAAGTCTTGGTAAAGATAAACTTAAATGAATGAGGCAAACTTTGAATGACCAAAGCCAGTTTTTAATCTAAATTACAGGAGGCCAAACACACCAATCCTGAAACTTTTTTCTTCCTGTGCAGGAGGATTAAAATAGGTTACATTATATCACCCTTCAAGATACTGGAAGGCTGAGCAATTGTCTTTAACCATCCATCCAGCCCAGGATGGACCATAAATAGTGTTGGATCTGCAATCTCTTGAGGCAGGAATTGTATCTTATCAGTGCTGACAAGCCTGTCTGCTCACTGCAACTAACAATCACAGCTTATCTGTGCCTTTAGCATCTCCCAGCTACTTACTAAAGAATTCCTTAAATACCCCACTTTATTTCAGAGATGATCCAAGACTGGCAGCATAACTCTCTGCCCTAATAATAAAGCTTTTATTAACTGTGTAAGACATTTATGGCAGAGGAAAACAATGACGTGACTTCTGCTGCCAACTGCTTGTCACCTATGAAAACACATCTTCCATTTGCAGGGTTAAGCATTTATCACATGAGGAAAACTACATTGTTTTGCAGAAAATAAGTGATTAGACAATTGCCTAAATTAGTAAAGATAAAGCTTTGATGTTCTTGGGCTTAACCCTGCAGTTTAAAAGAATGGCCATAGACAAGATTAAAACCAGTTTTTTAACCAGCAGCTGGAATGTAAATCCATGGTGCTGCCTACACCCAAGCCATCTCCAGAAGGTCCAGAGGTTATTTTAATCAAAATTGTCCCTTTAACCCTTCTAACTGCTAGATAGAAACACAGATTTGCATATGCAAATTAGGCTAAAGTATTCATTGGGAGCTTGGGCTGTGTTTACATTTGTTACTTCCCAGATTTTCTTTTCAAACCTCTTATACTAGAATGTCATAATTATCCATCTTTGCACCAAAAAGAAGGTTTTAATTCCTGCTGGAAAGGTCAAATTGGAGAACTTGTGATGGGCCTGAGCCAGAGCAAACAGGCCTGGGAAATGGGAGGCAGGAATATTTGGTGGAGTCACCCTGAAGGAAGAAAGAAGGTTCTTTACCGCTCTGCCAGCTCCCAATCCTCTTGAATCTGCTTCTGCCTGGCCTTGTGGTATTCCTCCCTCCAGCACTTGGAGCAGAACCCCTGCCAGGCAGGATTGCCATAGTAACCACAGCCCTTCTTGCACAGCAGCTCCGACTGATCCACGTGGATTCCTCTGCGCTCCGATTTCAGGTTCATTTTCCTCCTGGAGGCAAGAGGAGAAGGGTTAAAAACAGAAACGTGGCACCAGCCTGCTAGAAACCATTGCTTCTGAAGGTGTGCCTTTAGAAAGGAGTCACCTGCTTGAATTATTTAACAGCTCCATAGCAACCAAATGAATGCCAGGGGAGGAAGGGCACAGTTACATAACCACGAGCCCCAAAGCCAGGGGCAGCATGAGCACACCTCTGCAGGGCTGTGACCCTCACACAGCTCCAGGCAGTGGCCCAGGGCAGCAGTGACAGCCCCACAGCCAGGGGACAAGGGCCCAAGGCACATCTCTGCAGGGCTGTGACCCTCCCACTGCTCCAGGGAGTAGCCTGGGGAACCAGTGACAGCCCCACAGCCAGGGCGCAAAGGCCCAAGGCACATCTCTGAGGGGCTGTGACCCTCCCACAGCTCCAGGGAGTAGCCTGGGGAACCAGTGACAGCCCCACAGCCAGGGCACAAAGGGGCAAGGCACATCTCTGTGGGGCTGTGACCCTCACACAGCTCCAGGGGAACCAGTGACAGCCCCACAGCCAGGGCACAAAGGGCCAAGGCTCTGCTCTCACCAGCACCTTGCTCTGACAGCCAGAAGCACAAAGCAATGGGGAAAAAAAAAGAAATAAAGTTCCAAAAACCAGTGAAGGGAGCATATAGAATACACTGTGTTCTAAGACTGCCTGCAAAGAACCACACTGGTGAGGCTTTAGGGAAGGGATCTTTGGCCTCCAAANACAGCTCCAGGGGAACCAGTGACAGCCCCACAGCCAGGGCACAAAGGGCCAAGGCTCTGCTCTCACCAGCACCTTGCTCTGACAGCCAGAAGCACAAAGCAATGGGGAAAAAAAAAGAAATAAAGTTCCAAAAACCAGTGAAGGGAGCATATAGAATACACTGTGTTCTAAGACTGCCTGCAAAGAACCACACTGGTGAGGCTTTAGGGAAGGGATCTTTGGCCTCCAAAAGCATCTTCAGGGCACAGTGAGGAATCCCAGCTGACCCAGCTGGGCACACCAACACATGGACAAGGCACATTCCCATTTCCTCCAAGCCACGGCAGAGTTAAACTGGCTGCCTGCACTCAGCACAGCCCTGTGGGATTTATATTTAGTGACTGCAACAAAAAGATTCTCCTGCCTACACCAGCACTGTGCCAAGGCTGTCTCAGAGCATCCAGCGAGCATCCAGCCTCCCCTCTCCCTGCCTGCCTGCCAGAAACCATCCCACACCCCAGCTCCCTCCCAAAGGCATTTCACTCCTTGGTCCTAATGGGGAATGCTGGAGTCATTTCAGG
This sequence comes from Pachycephala philippinensis, assembly GCA_013397055.1. Lineage (NCBI taxonomy): Eukaryota > Metazoa > Chordata > Aves > Passeriformes > Pachycephala > Pachycephala philippinensis. The sequence continues at coordinate 97,456 of VWZT01003050.1, forward strand.
AGAAAAGCAGCACAGGATTATCTGCACCAGCAAGGTTAAGGTGTGCACATTAAAATGTTAATGTTAATTTGGATTGCAATATTGACAGACACAGCAGAAACACCATAGAAAGGTTTTGTCCAGTAAATCCAGCCCCTTCTCCTTCCTGCCATTCCAGAGGTGCCACGTATGGAAAGCAAGAGGAAAAGGGATCTTCTCAAACTGAAGAACATCAGTAACTGAATCAGAGTTGTCTTCTTTTCCCCTGAAATTCCACCCCAAACTCTTCTCTGGATCATCCAGCAAAACAGATGGAATGTGCACAAATGTCACTGCCACTGAGAGTTTTCTACTACAGGAAGTACCAGCTCTTTTGTTCCAAGCTCAATTATCCATTTTAACAGACTGATAATGTTTAACATTTCCCATTAATCTAATCAAGTTATTTTAAGCAAAGTAACAGGAAACACACAATTTTCTCTGAGGGGGGGAACAAATTAAATATTCCATCTTATCTACATAAGTATTAAGATTTCTTCCACTTTTCTATTTTTGAAAGAAATAATGAGTTTCTAAAAATAACCTCAAAATAGTTCCATTGTAGAGACATGCATATTAAGGGCATCAATTTCTTAATGACATCATTTATAGCCACGTGTTCTCATTTTTATAGATGGGAGAGCAGCTGAATACTTTATTTTCTTTCCCACTGAAAACTCTGACAGACAATATTGTGCTGCTGCAAAGCAAAATGAAAAAAAAACAAACTATATTTTAAATATTCGAGAGCTTTACTTCATTCCCATATGCAGAAATTACTGAGAAACATAAATATATTGATTTCACAAAAGTCTTTTGGTTTCATTTCCTGACTTCTCAAGGAAGGTCAGTGTGTGAGCTCCTGGCTGCCACCATCTCAGAGCCCAGAAATTCAACTTTCAGTGGGTGTCAGCTGCACAGCCTGGGCAGGAATTGCACAGGGGCAGGATTTGCACACTCAGGCCATTCCCAGAGCATCATTCACATCCTTGAGCAACAATTCTGAAAAGAAAGGGGAAGCAAAAGCCTGAAACTTCACTGATTCAGTTTCAAGACCACTTCCCAAAAGCAGAAGCTGCAGCAGCATTTTGGTCAGAGACCTCTATTGCAGGTGCCTGTCCTAGAAAAAAATGCAATAAATATGCATAAAATGTTTCATTGCCATTCACGTGAAGCTGATCAATGTTTTCACTACAAACCACAAAGACACAATAAAACAAAAGATTCCCATCTCACAAAACTCCACAGAAATTGTACAGGGATCTCTGTCACCCAAGGAAATAAAACCCTATAAAACCCTGTTACAACAGCTTTGCAAGCACAATAATTTCAGGAATTCGGGTGTCTGTTTTTATTCAGAATCGCCGTGCCCCAGCCACTGCTTTGAGAATTAAAGCAGGATGAAACACCTCTCCCTGCCCAACACCTGAAAGCCACAGCTTCTCTGCCAGCTGTGCCCTTTCACCCACCCTCTGGAGAGGCACAAAAATCACCTTTGTGCCCACAGAGCTTTGCCCTCGCGGTGCCACCGTGCCCTCCGGCATCCCGTGTGTACAGGAGAACTAAAATCAAAGCTCTGCTCCGTGTCCGAGCTCGGCAGCTTCGCCCGGGGTGAGCAAAGCGGGGCTGAGAAAGGCTGCAAAGCCAAGGGCTCTTCCTCCCTCCTTCCCTCTCTTTCTCTCTCCCTCCCTCTCTCCTTTCCTTCCCTCCCTCTCTCCCTCCCTCTCCCCTCCCGGTGCTCGCAGCGACAGCAGCTCAGACTCAGGGACAAAGGAGGTCACCCTGAGCGCACGGGAAGCAGTCACATGCTGCACACAAAGCGCACACTTTCGGCTCCCTTCACACAGAACACGCCCTTGTAAAAAATCAAAGTAAGTTTCCCAGTCGATTTCTGCACTTCAGCATTAATATTTTAATGAACGCAACTCGAGTTGTGATAAAATGAATGTGAAAGAACACTCCCAAATTGATTTCTGGCGACTAAATCACTGCTTACTGCTTACATTATGATCTTACACACCTAAAAACGTTTTGTTGGAAGTTTTGAGTGTCCAAAATGCCTTTTTTTCCCCTTTCTCTGTTCCCTTCTCTCCCTCCCACTCCAGCTAAAGGTGATCATTCCTTATCCAACCATCACCTCCTCAATGCATTTGCACAGTCACACCACACATTTTGCATGCTCACACCTCTTATTTTCACTCCTGCCCTGAATGCGTGACCTGTTCAAAGCTCACTTTTAACATAACTCAAAGAAAAAAACCAAATTTGTTGTTTTTCTGGAGTTGCAGAGCAGGCAACTCTAAACATCTTTACACCACCTGCCCACTGAGAAGTCAGGAAAATATAAGGAAGGTAACAAACTTCCACATTAAAAAAAAAGTCTCATCCAGAAATACAATAAAGTACCAGAAGGTCATAAATAACATTAAGTAGTACAATTTGGAGAGGTGCTTTGCACCAAACATCCTTCTTATATCCCAGTTAAAGCACTTCAAGAAGCACCACATCTCCCTGCCAGGAGCAAAAATTTAATGTAATTTAAAATACATTCATCCACTGCTTTGCTTAGTGAGTGTTTCAAATGGCTCTGCTGTGAATATCATCAGGGAAGGCAGAAATGACACCTCACAAACACAAAAAAATCTTCTTTTGAGCATTTCTGTGCCAGGACTAGACCTCATCACACCTTAATATCTGTGTTAATTCACAATACCCCTTTGAAGAGTTTAGAAGAAGAATGGGCTCTTAGACTTAGTTATTAATTTATAAAATGCCTTTACTTAATGTTATTTATTTGCAAGCAAAAGCTTCTGGTCTCCCGTTCTCCACTGAAATGGAAATGTGGAAATCACCCAACTCTTTTCTATGATCTTTGAAGTGCATCTCACACACCGTGTGTGGCTCCTGAGGGATTTATTTGGGATAATCACAGCCTGGAAAGGTGTCCCACTGCTGCCTGTGGACACCAAAATGCTCCTTGTTTTCCTGCCACAAGAATTCCCAGGATGAAGCTCCACGTTCTGCATGTCCAGCTTTATTTTTCCCAATCCTACTGAAATCAAGAGCAAATGAGGCATATGATTCATATCAAGTCAGATCTGTCTGCAGGGTTACACATCCAAGGTCTCTAATGACAGATCAGATCTGCTCCAGCTTTTTTAGAACAAGTCACAGTTTTGTAATGACAAGAAAACCCCACCAAATCACTGTGGTTTAATTCAAAATCAGCTTTCTACTTGCTTTAATGCAATTTGTTCTGAAGCTCTCAAGCACATCTTCCTATAACCGTATTTTTCTTGCTGTACTCACACTTCCATTATTTTTTTCTTTTTATTCACCTGTTTAGAGAAAACACCTTTTAGGAAGGGCAACACCAACTCAGAGACTTCTCATCCTCACTCACACCCCTCGATTTTTCCTGTCAAGTTTGTCATCCAAGAAGAACTTCCAGTAAATCCCAGCTCTCCCTTCAGAAAATGGGAAATCACAGAATATTCTTCAGGAAGGACAAAGCAGCTGCCTGCCCTCTGTGGCTCTGTAAAGCTGAAACTGAGAACACGGGTGCAAACACTGCAGGGTTTCAGTTCTCACCACCAGGAACCCAAAGCAGTAAAACCAACTTTTCTGTACAATATCCTGGCTGAAAGCCAATTCACTTTCCCTGTCACACACTTTGAACCACCTTTGAGACAACACAGGGAGATTTAAGACACAGGAAACATGAATTTGGTTCCAAGCCCATAAATCCCCAGGCCATTGCTGTCAGTATTCCACAAAGGGGACTGAAGGAGCAGCAATCATTCCCCCAGGATTTTGGACTTTTTTTAGCTCAGTAACAGCAAAATACTAAATTCTAATTTTCACACAGACCGACTTCCAAAATAACCAGAAAAATTCACATTAAAGCTATTAAATCAGGTATCAGTCACAGCAAGGAGCAGATGCACCCTCAGCTTTTATGTGGTAGGAAAAAAGAGGCTCCTTCAATCCAAACTGGATCCGTCACCCAGGGCTGATTTAATGCACACATGAAAGACTAAACTTACGTAACACCTTCTTTTCAGCAAGAAACACGAGACAATTTGCACAGCACAAAGACTGCAGCCACAGCTCTGGCTTGGGGAAAAGCACCGGGTGAAACGCTTTAGGAGCAGCACGGATTTACCACGGGCTCCCACAGCAGCAGCTCGTTTTTCTGGTTCTTTTCCACCTCCCTTCCTCGCCAGGGATGGAGCAGGCAGGTACCTTTGTTATCAGTGCAGATTTGGAGGAGATATTAGCTGGGTCATAAACTATTTATTAGTCCTGGATCGCTGAGGTCACCTCTGAGACAAGAGCTGGCTGGAAAAGCTCATATTCAAAGCTGAACAGAAAGGGTCTGGTTTAATCAATCAAACACCTTCAGTAAGAGCTAATTGCAATCAATTCGTAATTATTATGAGCTGTGAAGAACAGTTTTTAAGTAACTCCACAAACTAACACTGGAAATTAAAGCAGGAGCTTTAATTCTATAATTGAAGCAATATAAATGAGCTTCAGTATTGGTAACGACTTAATTAAATATCTAAAACCAGGAAACAGACTGGGAACAGGCAGGTTTGGTTTGGGTTGTGGGTATGTTTTGGTTTCTTTTTGTTGTTGGTGGTTTGGGTTTTTTCTTCCCTCCCTAAAATTAAGTTTTCTCACAAAAAAAAAAAAAA